>JAOTQG010118661.1:0-10961 GCA_025631175.1 Iris virginica | reverse complement strand
CGGAAATTCCGATAATTTTAAATCTAATTCCGATTCCGATCCGAAAAATATCGAAAAAATCGGAATTCGGAATTTTGGAAGTCGGAAAGAAAATAGTCGTTCCAAAATCGGAAATTTTCGAATCGGAATCGGCGAAAATCGGAAATTCCGTTCCGATTTCCACCCCTACCGGTGATTCTATTGATGATATATCTGATTGGCCGAAAGGATTTAAATTTTTTTTTTTCATTGGCGAAGGATAACTGCGGAGGAGTGATATAGGACAACTGGTAGTGATACAAACAAATTTAGCTGTGGGCTGATGCTAGTGATCTCCTTGCATTGTGTGTTCGGATTAGAACTGTTTGTACTTGTTGAAGGGTGAGAACTTTATTGATTTGATGATTTGTGCAGACAGACTGGGAAGGTGGCTACTATCCACTGACGGTTAACTTCAGTGAAGACTACCCTAGCAAACCACCAAAGTGCAAGTTCCCATCAGGTTTCTTCCACCCAAATGTCTATCCGTCTGGGACAGTGTGCTTATCAATCTTGAATGAGGACAGTGTAAGGACATGCCTATGGTTTGGAGTGCCTCATTTTTAAAATTTCCCCACCTCCATGGGATATGGCGTCATGCTACTCAATTGGAGTATCACAGATTGCAATTGAACCTCTTTTCATTTTGTATTCTCTAAATTCTGTAGGGGTGGAGACCTGCCATTACAATGAAGCAAATTCTAGTGGGCATTCAGGATTTGCTAGATCAGCCTAACCCTGCAGATCCAGCCCAAACTGAAGGCTACCAGCTATTCCTTCAGGTATTTTGGAGTTCTCAATCCCAATCCCAGTGATTATTTCTCATGTCTATCTTGGAAAAATAAATATATGATAAGCACGTGGTTTGTGCATCCACAGGATGCAACGGAGTACAAGAAAAGGGTACGACAGCAGGCCAAGCAGTATCCTCCTCTCATATAGCTCAGCGTCATGCCTAGTCTCTGTAATTATGGCGGGAGAGAGATTTTACTGTATTTGAAACTAGTACTCTTATTGGTTATCTTAAGTGGTCACTGGGTGCCTAATCATACACCAACTGATGATTGTTTGAAGAATTTAATTTTTTGAAGAATCCAATATCAACTTGTGCAAAGGTTGGATAATAACAGAAGTATTTAAGCAGTCACAGCTGCCTATAGTATGCATCTTAGTCAGTTTGGGGACCCTTGAAGAGCAAGGGCCAGTTTGCAGTTCGTGAAGGTATATGTGCTTGTTTGAGGGGGGAGATGATTTTAGGGGTATTGCGTACTTACATATCTCACTGCTGAGATGGGAGGACTGCCTTGCATTGTAGTTGCACATGACATCTATTATAGCAACTGCTACCCGGGCCTAAATGACAATTTTATCGGTACAAATAGCTCACCAAAAACTGGGAACTAGAATAGTGTTGGCAAGTGTTTTTAACTGGTTACATTATTTGTTGGCAGACTTGTTAACATCGTTTTTGTGCCTGCATTTTTTGGGTTGGTTGTGCCTGTCATTATTCGTTGTTTATCCTTGCTGCTCATTTGGTCAGTGCTCCGGGTATTGTTGTACCATATGCCCGTAGAAGACTTGCACGTTTGTGATCAATTGACCATTTTCATTTCTTGAACCAGGCTGCTTACTACCATTAAATGTCGGTGTCACAATCGCCATGTGTGAGCTCCGTGTCTTCCAACTATACTAAATCCAAAGAAGGCAGGTTATAGAAGGCAGACTAAGGGTATCATGAAAAGGATAAGAATCAAAAGAATATCTTACACATTCATAAGTGGCAGAAAACATTTCTATGCCCGTACTTAATCATGAATTCCCATACGGATTACCTCTGTTAGTCAAGGACAACTCCAGGTTGGGACTTCTGGTGTGGAAGAATAGTCCTGTCCAGCCAAGTCGTGAGTTGCATTTGAAATAGTTAGCGCGTCGATGGCTAGGTGAACTTCTCTAGTTTTGACATTGACAGGTTCCTTTGCTTCCATGGAGGGCCCTTTTAAATCTACAATACAGTTCAAGGAGGGTGGTGGTTATGGTGACTTTGATGTTCTAATCACAAGCAGCAAAGGGGCGGGCATCAATGTCTACTTGTGGCATCATGTGGCCTGGTATGATCAAAACTACTGCAGTTTTTGTCAATCTATGTTTCACAATGATATTTATATGATCGTCTGTAGTAATGCAGTTTCCTCGAGTTGGCAGAAAGTAGAAACATTGATAACAGAAACTGGAAACTTCAGTATTACTGCTGAACAGAAACTACAAAGTTGCAATTTCGCCAAGGATTATGGTCCTTTGCACAAACAGACTATTTTCTGCCAACAAAAACATGAAAACATGGATTACACTTGCTATACATATATGTGCAATCTATTTACACAAGATTGATGATCACCTCTTTTTTCCTTTCGCTGAAGGTGCTAGCTCCTACTTTTTAACATACTGTCTAATCTCTTCAATCAAAACCTTCAAGTCCTTGACAGAAGATCCGCCTTCTTCGACTGCTTTCTTTGCTAGCTTACTTAGTTCCCCAGCAACCTTCCTCATCACCTCGGCCTCTTTATCGTCACTCATTACCTTCTTCATAGCCTTCTCTATTTTCTCTCTCCCTACCAACTCCTTCTCCTCAGTTGCCCATGCTTTCCAGTACTGATTCCCCACTGGAGTCCCAAACTTCAACACTTGAGTAACTAGCTTCTCATTGTAAAATTGTTCTGCAAACATAGGCCACGTTACCATGGGCACCCCAGCTGTTGAACCTTCAAGGATCGAATTCCATCCACAATGTGTCATGAAACCTCCGATTGCTTGGTGTTCGAGTATCAAAAGCTGTGGTGCCCAACCTGTAATGATCATTCCTTTGCCGGATTCTTTTACTCTCTCCTCAAACCCTTCCGGCAGCCACCAGTTTTCTTGCTGACCTTCTTTACTTTTCTCTGTCTCCAATAATCTCCCGACGACCCATATGAATAAATGGTCTGAGCTCTCCAACGCACTTGCGATTTCGATCAGCTGAGCTTTGCTGAATCGTGTAAGGCTTCCAAAACATATGTACAAAACAGAATTGGGCTTCTTTGAATCTAGCCAGGCGAGGCAGCTGTGTTTGCTTATAGAAGCTTTCTCGCCTCTTTCAACTTTATCAGCATCATCTTTACAAAAGAAGGAAGCAGGACCGACATGCCATGCCTTCATTCCTATAACGTTCCTGTAGTAATCTGCATATGAACTTTCCAAATCATAGAAGCTATTAACCAGCATTCCGAAGCACTTCTTGTCGGCCTCCTTTAGCTTATCAAACAACTCAGAAAACTTATTTCTGGTTTTAACTATGTCAGGCAATTGTGCCTTTGTTAGAACTACTTTGTGTGGCAGGCTCGGCACGACAAAGGGTTCGGTTTCAGACTCAATGGTCTTATGAGGCTGATAATGCTCGACACAGTGTGCAACAGAGAGATTGAAGAATCCACTGCCGCTAAAAGCGAGCCTCGGTACACCGAGCTCAATCGCAAGATCTGATGTCCAATGAAAGAGAACATCAGCGACAATGCAATCAGGACGAAGGTCCCGTATGAGTTTCTCGATCTTCGGATGTAGCAACTCAATAGCCTCTAAGAGTTTAATGGAAATGGCAGGGGTTGGGGCGTCCATCAGATTCTCGCACCCTTCAGGGAGTCCAGCTTCGGCAGATGGGAAAGGGAGGACCTCGAGGGTGATTGGGCGCGCTTGCCGCTCAAGGGCAGTTTTGAAACGGCGGGCGTTCATTGGGGTGGTGATAATGGTGACCCTAATGTTGTCATGAGCCGCAAAGAGACGGGCGATGTCGACTAATGGCATCATGTGGCCCGGCGCCATGTAAGGAAGGAAAAGAGCATGGATGGAACCAGCCATTGATCGCTAAGAGAGAGGTGATTTGGATTAGTGAAGATGTAACTATACAACAGCTCTCTATAGAGAGAGAAATGAAGTGCAATGAAATTAAAGTTTTGCTTGCAAACAAGGCTACGTACGTACGGCCATCCCTGTTTCTTTTGGGTAACAGAAGAGCGCTATTGTCGTATAACCCCCCGCGCGATGACTTCTCCTATCTTCTTGGCTAGAGAAGGGCCTATCTGTTTGCAGCTTCTGAAATCTCACCTGCAAGAGCTTTCTATATTCGTAATTTAAACGATTAGTGTCCTCAGTAGCATTTTTCTACTATAAGAAAAGATCACTTTTTAACAAAAAGTAAGAAAATTTTTTTTTCCCTTCATTTTTTAAAGGTTGAAAGGAATATATGTCCGACGAAATTTAAGCCCTGACCTCCAGTTAGGAAATAATGAAGAAGCCTGTGGAGCATAGCTCAACCGGTAAAGATTTAGATGGTATAGTGTCTGATATGCTGGTGAAGTGCAGGTTGGGGGTTCAAATCTTAGTGAAACCTTTACATTTGCGCTCCTTATAGGTGAGATCAGTCGGTAAGCTTAAGTCTCTAGTCAGCTGAGACATATTTCGCGATTTGTCTTCTCCACTATTTTCGAGGGTACGAAAAATGAGGCCCTTGATGTTCCTAATGTCAGAATTCAATATTTAAAAAATATGAAGAAATACCGCTTGCGTTAGAAGAGTCCAAATCCTCTGTCTCACTTGGTGTCACACTTTGTGTACCACTACTCACATGATTGGGTTCCACCATCATATGACTAGTGGTACACAAAGTGTGACACTGAGTGAGGAGTGGATTCTCTCCCGTGCTAGAAGCCTACATCTCTTTGGTCAAGAAAGATTAATTATATCCATAAATTATCTATAGATTCACATACTTCTACTCCACATGTCATAAATAGAGAAGGAAATATTCATGAATCATTCATGACCTCGTTAATTCTCGTTTGGAAGCTTTCTTTCAGTTCAGCATTCGGACTATTTTCTTATATATATTCATGTTTATGTTTATGTTTAGTTCAAACTTCAAAGAGAGAGAGAGAGTCAATCACAAAATGAAGGTGGGGTGGTCAAATCTTCAAAAATATGCCTCTCTATTGTGTAGGTAGGTACTTGCGTTTATTCCTCTCTAAATTCATTTTGGTATGACTCCCCTGATTAATACCACGTAACACAGCTGTGTCGCCAGCCCAATAATATTATAAGTTGACCTATCATCATCTCAACCTAATTTAGTTTAAATTTATTATTATTTTTATTTGGTTTCCAGCTTTACATTAAAATTAAAACGTGATCTCCAATATTCTCATTCAATGTATATATTCTTCTATAATGTAAATCAGTAGGTGGTAATTTGCCAATGAGCAATTATTGAGGGGGGTTAGGACTTGTGTCAATTTTTTAGTAGTATTCTGTTTCCGTCCCATACATTTTATGCTATTTGAACATTTTATTTTTGATACGTTTAAACTTTTTTTTTTAAAAAATATTTTAAATATAAATACTATAATATTCTTACTAATAAAAATTGTATAGTAATTTTGAACAATTTAGAAAAGATTTTCACAAATAAAGGTGTAAACTATGAGTTATATAAGTTTCGAGATCAATACCGTAATTTTCAGACATTTGACTTTTTTTTACACCATTCTCACCATCAAAAAAGCATAAGTACAACAATTGCACCAATTAAATCCCTATTGATCATGTCAAAACCATACACAGTACAATAAGATTGACTGTTAGCTTAGTAAAAAATTAACTCTCAAAATATAAATGCTCGACGCTGATTATAAGCGACCATTAAAAAAAATTAACTTCTTTTAACTTCCATTAATTTATGCTCGGTGATTACGACCCTTTGTGCTCGTTGCCAGGTAGCGAACACAATTTAAGTGGTATCTTCACGCGTGGAGTGTCAATCTCAAGAAAAAGAAACCTCAAATGATCTATCGAGAAGCGGAGTCAATCATTATTGATGATGATCTTACTGAGTAAATCTTCTCGGATATCGAATTTTTATGAGAAGATGGAGAAAGTACTCTTGCCTGTTTGGATTCAATTCTTTTTTCTCTGATTTCTTTTTCTACTCAAATATAACGTCCTTAAAAATCACAAGCTACGAAAATATCAATCCTATCAAATTAAGGTACTACTCTGGTAGGCAAACATACATTTTATTTAATTATGACAAACATTCATAAACTCTGATCAACTTCTCTTATTTTTCTCCAAACTTGAGTTTTATTCTCGCGCCAAAGAATTTTTATGAGGTAACACCTCATCAAGTAAACGATAATTTTCTTAAATTGAGGTTTGGAGTGTTGCTAGAGAACACCCTCGTCCTCTTAGACGATCACAGTTAGAAAATAGTGCAATTGTCACAAAACTATATCATTGTCCAGAAGAAATATTAAGCATGAAAATGTAGCTATCATTTATTGCATCTTCAAGTAAGTTCTTGTTGGTTGTTTGCAAGCATGAATCATTTTGTTGCATCTTGCTCAAACTGTTTTTCCCATCTTGTTTCTTGTGAACAGAAAAAATAAATAAATAAAAGGGAATTATATTTGCTTGGAGGATTGCTAAAACCAAAAAATGTATCTCTACTGATCCTCAGCTAGCAAAGCCAACTCAACACTGCACATGATCAATAGATCGATCCTCTCTTCTATTCTTAATTATCCATCAAAAAAATTTGAATGAATTTACAAGAAAGAAATAATGTGTTATATTTCATTTCCTTAGTTACAAGGGTGTGTTTGGGGATCTTCCTGTGCTGTGACTGCTGTCCAACATGATTTCAAACAAATCCCCTTCGGAAACGTCGTCGTAATCAGCTCCACCTTTGTGATTACTTGCATTGTGCAGCATGAAGCCTCTAGTCGTCGATCTATTTAGCCACTGTGAATCTATTCTCCCCATCGAGAAAAGCTCTTTGCTGTCTTCATACCCCAGAGCAGGGGAATTTCCTAATGGCCCAACGAAACAAGGATTTGGAGTTCTCTGTGAATTCGCCGGTGCATATTCGAATACACATTGTCCGAAATTGACCAACACCATAATGTCGACATTTGCCGCTAACGTTGGATAAAGCGGTGTCCCAAATTCCTCAGTCTTGCAATAAATTTCATGTACGAGTTGAGAATCAACTGTGAAGAACACTCTTTTCTGCATTGGGTTATACCCGCACCCAATCACTTTCTCCCCCTCGCTTCCCCATTTATCCTTTTCTGATTCGAATACAAGTTTAATTCCTGAAACATAATCCGAATAACAATGGTTAGTACTAAAACCAAAAATCAAGAATATATCCCGGCCATGAGGAATCATACAATGTATTTAATCACGAGTACTAGTGTTCTTGAGTTGTACTCATCACCAAATTCCCAGGTGCAAATTATGGGTAGGTCGTGACCAAGTAATCGAAAAAAGTTCCCTAGCAGACCCTACTAATGGAAACATGTTGGGGACGAGCACATTTGGGTACATTTGTTTTAACCTAGTACAAACATCAAAATCAAACAATCGATTCCAACATTTCACGACCATGTAGGTCTAACATTCTAGCACGTGGGGTCCTATAATAATAATAATAATAATAATTTCATAAATGTGGATAATAGCTTTTCAATGTCAAAAATGGGCATTGGACATGGTGTGGAATTAATATTAAACTGTAGAAGTAAAATCGAAAATAGAAACATGAGGGCTTACCATCAAGCAAGACCGAGCCATCGGAATTAAAACCAATCGATCCCGGATAACTGCCCGGGAGTTTCGACGGAAGTGATCCTCCGCCGCTAAGCCCCACCGATAAAGCAACAACTTCCTTAACTTTCCGGTCATTAATATGTTCATGATCCTTAACACTCCCATGATGTCGTAATTCATGATGATGATCATCCACCAGATTATGACCATTCCCATTTGTAATATGAACCAAAGACTCTGACTTTGCCTTCTCATTAGGACTCTCCTGAATCAACTTAATCTTTTCCCCTTCAATCTTTCTACTCGCCTTTACCTTGTCACCCAAGTCACGGTTGTTATCATCATCGTTATCCTCATCGTTGGTCAAAATGGTAATTTCGAAGTACGCTTCTTGCGGGAAAGATGATGAGTTTCCCAAAGGTGGGCCCGGCAAAGGCAGAGCTGACTTGATCACGGAGGCAGCAGAGCCCATTGATGTGATTGCTTTTTTCAACCCGGAATTGAGTCTAATCTTTTGCATGAAATCGGCGGATCCCTGACAAACTTCCCAACTGATCTGAACCTCGACGTGATCGTTCCCTGCATCGCCGGCACAGGGGCCTAAAATGGAGCGAGACGTCGATCGAACGGATGGGGAAGAAGTGTAGGTTGTGAAGGCGAATCGAGACCATCCGTTTTCGACGGCGTCGGTTACGAGCGATGGGTTGTCGGCCCAACTGAAAAGGGGCTTCGAAGAAAGCCCACGTCGGAAAACGTAGTAGTTGGTTCGTCTTTTGTTGCTGTTAGTAGTACTGCCGCCGACGGTGATGTTGATTTGGTGGGGTTGGAGGGGACTATGATGAAGTCTGGCAATCCCGTTTTGGAGAGTGATTTCCGGCGGCGGGGTTGTTTGGACGGGTTTTTTCCTGATGTGGCAACAGAAGCGTTGGATGACGTAGATTGAGAGGAGGACGAAAATAGCGATGGCGGCCACCACCAGGACAATTAGGATCCATCCGATCATCCCTTCAATTCTTCTGGAATAATAAATTTTGTTCTCTCGCTATATATTCTTAAATGATCGAAAAATATGTTCTTAATTAATAGTCGGATTGACCAATGGAATTTCCAAGGAGGGTTTTGAACTTTGATGAAGAATTAATGTGTGGGATGGGGTGGAGGGTCAGGTCGGGGGGGAGGACTTGGACTGGTTCAAGAAAAGGCAGCAGAGAGAGAGAGAGAGAAAAGGGTGGGAAGAAAAAAAAGAATTAAATAAGGGAGGGAGGGAGGGAGGGAGGGAGTTTAGAAAGAAATGAAAAGGTGGTGGTAGTGTTTGGCAATGGTGAATTGGTGATAGATGACATAATTGACTTCTTTTAATATTGTCTTTCTCTCTTTTCCTAATTATTTTTTTTTTCTAAAAAAAAATTCTCTCTTTCTTTTACTTTTTTATTTTTGGGGGGTTAAAATTCTCTCTTTCTTTTACTGGTGTAATGAAATTACTGCAATCCTTCTCACAAAAATGGAGTTTGATGAAATCTTAATTCCGTCCTCCCATTCTGTCACATTAAATAACGTTTGTTTCGGTAAATTCTTCATTTTGACGTCAAAAAAAGGAAGGATTGGAGGAGGGTGGGCAGGAGGGAGAACATAGAATTTTGGTTCGTAAATTCTGAGCGAACCTTTACTTCAAATCTTTGTAGATAACTTTGACTTTATTAGATTCATCGTAATCTCATTTCAATTTGGTTCATTATTTTTATAATTCAATTAATATTGTAATATTATAAAATATAAATTTACCAAGCTTTAATTTCATATACCCTCTGTTTCGAGAGAATTCATGTTTCAAAGTTAAATTTTTTTAATACTTTATATTTTTTATATATTATACTAAAATTATTTTCTTTTCTTCTACAATACTATGTGATACTGTAACAATCATGTTTTCATGTGCAAGATTTTTTTTTGGGGGGAAAAATGAGTTGGTATATCGAGCGCTTAGGCGCTCGGTGCTAAGAGCGTCCATTTTTTTATTAATATATATAAATACTAAAAATTATATACATAACATATATATAAAATACAAATAAATTATATCATTATCATCTTCATAATTATAATGTGCATTTTATATTTATATTATGTACATTAATTATAATCTTTATGCACATTTGAAAAAAAATATGGGCACTCCTCGATATAATTTTCAGGGGAAAAATAGATATTTTTAACTTAATTTTTGAAAGTTGGCTATTTGAATGAGATATCCCAAAATGTAATAATTGATTCTTTAATGAAGGGAGTAATTTTGTTAATAAAAAAAATCCATTCTACTAGTTATATGAAAAAAGAAATTAAATAATATGTATGTATTTATTTGACATGTAGTAATTTTTAGTAATATGATATAAAATTTTGTAATGATTAAAAATAAAAAAAATAGTAGAAAGATAGAGAAAATAAAATAAAATACATTAAAAATTAAATATAAAAAATTAAATCAAATTAAACTTTTGATCCAAGACTTGTCATGACTCATAAGTTCACACGATTTTAAAGAAGATAATGCCTCAGGGTATTATAATGTGATCAACGGTATGCTCGATGTCTCCATATTTTTAAATCAACGTTTGACTTTTAAATAACGAAAGAGTAATTAGTTATATTAAAGAAATAAACATGTACATAATTGAACGTGTCACAAGATAAATTATTAATAGCAATTTTACATATCTTAACTTATCACACTATTTAATTTCCTTATTTTAAATTTTGATTATTCTTTGGTTTGGTGATTATTGAATTAGTACAAAGAGTTGGGAGCATTTTTAACTATGGGTCATAGCTTGATAATTAAGAACATAAATGTCTTTAAAATGAATAATATAAAAAAATTAAGAAAATATTTTATTTTAAGCCCGTCCTCTTACGAATAAAGAGACTAACTTTGTCAAGTGTCAAAAAAAAAAAAAAAATCTACTTTTCAATAGGGGCGGGTTAGGGGCGAATATCTCTAAAACCGGATCCGATCCGACTTTCTTACTCCCCGCTCCGGACCCGCCCCGCCCCGTAATGACCAAGATCCGGCTCCGCCCCGCCCCGGACATATTCATAAAACTTAATATTTTTTTTTAAAATTTGAATTACATTTCTATATCAATTTAAGCACTTAAAGTCTAAAAAATTGTACATAGAAAACACTTAACCCCTCCATAGTTTGAACGTGCGACCTATTAGAAACATATAAGAACACTTACCACTGTACTACACTTCATTGTTATGTCAAATTTTCAATGTATACTATATATATTTAAAAAACTATATAT
>JAOTQG010118660.1:0-21507 GCA_025631175.1 Iris virginica | reverse complement strand
TGTTGAGAGGTGGTGGTGCGGTGGTGTCGGATCTGAGTAACTCGCATATCACTGGATCCGATGAAGAAGAAGACGAAAGAGCGATCTGAAGCAGGCTACACACTAGGTCCATTGGTCGACTGGGTATTTGAGAGCTGGAAACGAGGAGATGTTCTTTAGACAAGGGATCCTATACTAGAAGGTGCTTATGTGGTATAAAAAATGGAGTTAGTTTTGAAGCTATGGATACTTTGCTTGCATTCTGATCCTGCCGTGAGGCCTGGTATGAGGCAAGTGATGCAATATTTGGAGGGAGGTTCTATTTTATCTGAGATTCCTGTTGATAGTGCAACTGCATGTGCCTCCACTGCACTGCAATGCATGATGATATTGGAGCATCCCCCCCTGAATTCGTTATACCATTCCCCTCTTCATCTCTGAATGCTTCTGTATGCTCAGCTTCTAGTTTAGATACAATCCTCATGGGCCATTGAATTTGTGTAGCTTCACAAATTCCCACTCGCTATATATTGATTTCAACATGGAATTCTCTGTGAATTTATTGACATTCATCCTCGTGGAAATTCTCCGTCCCAGAACATAGTTGTTCAAGAACTATGTTAGATCTGTTTGCTAAGGATGATTTGAATGATTTTCTAATTTAAAAAAAGGTTGTTGTTGTTATTGTTGGTGGTGGTGGAGGTGATGGTGGTGGTGATCTTTTGACGGTGGTGGAGTTGGTGGTTGATGGAGGATGGAAGTTGCTGAATAAGTAAATGGAAAAAGAAAAAAAAAAGTCTAATAAGGGGTGTGAGTTTTTTTTTTTTTTTTTTTAATATTAGGGGCAATATAGTTATTTGATCATGAAGCTTTGCCCTATTTCTCTCATTTTAGTCCTAAAATATGGATGAGACCTTAACTTTGACTAACTGAGAAATTACAGGTAGATGAAGCATTACGAGAAATTACACAAGGGGGTTCTCCCAAAATCACGAATTCCACATGGAGGTCCTTCCTAATTAACCCTTCAAAATAAATGAGTTGTACGTAATTGATACGAGTTCTTATCGAACAACTTAAATTTAAGTTTTCTCGAGTCGAACTCGAGTTGTTGCTCGATCCCTTTAATAGAGTAATAGACACCCGATGTTGAAGAATTTAAATGTAAAACATCCAATGATCCGTTGACCGCATTAACTGTACAAATCGCACCAAATAGTTTCTCATACCGGCAGAATTTTTTTGAACACATTTGGTGCGTTCACGAGTGAAGTTTTTGCCACTAAATTGAAGAAATAGCCAAAAACGATATTCACTTGATAAGTTTTAAAAATATCATTTTATTTTACTTACCTACTATTTTTAGATATTCTTAAACCCACATTTATACTCTATCAAATATCACATCAAATTACAATTATCTCTCATATTTTCTTCCTCCATCATTATTATATAATTATTTAAATTTAAAAACAAAATAAATAATTAAAATTATAAAAAAATATAAATTATAATAAAAATAAAATCATACCGAAACTCAATCGTTCTAATGCCCCCCATTAGTTTGCCCCATTTACGGGGAGGTCTCGTATGTACTCAAATCTTGAACACAAATTCTGGATGTAGAACACAAAAAACGGGTTAAAGGCAAAGGACTAGTAAAGCTTTGTGATTGGATTTGGTGTGGGACAGGAACCACAGGATGTGTGTGGAGTAGCCTGTGGGGAGTTTCCACAAATCACGTGCTAAGCGTGTGAATATAATCACTTGATGCACAGTGAGAAACCAACTCAAAACAAACTAACAAAAAGTGTAGAAAAAGGCAGCAGCTGGATTTTAATAAGCACCCACCCTTGAGTAGTTGCATACTGCATGCCCCTCAGTTTACTCCATTTTCTTGAATCTTGAGTGTTTTTCTTTTTCTTTTCTTAATTGGTGGGGTCACCCCCTTATAAATTTGGACAGCTATCCATTAATACTGCTTTTGTCCCCACTTCACCCCAACACTTGACTCCTCTCATTCATGGCTTCCCCCCAACTCTCCTTCCACACTTCCTCTTCTTTATTCTCCATTCCCCACAAACACTTTCTTTTGAATTCTAATTCTTGAGCACATTTCTTCCTCAATCTCTTCTGTACACTCTTTCTATGCTCTCTCACTTTTTTCTTTAGCTACTTCCTTTTGTTTTCTGGTTGCTCTTAAACTTGCGTAGCAGGGATGAGAGAAAGGGTGGCTAAGGGTCTCTATTTCTGTCTTTTTTGGTTTTTGCTGCTCCTCTGTAAGTATATGTTACTGTTTCAAGATTGAACCTTGTTTTCTGGGCTTTTGTTTTTAATGTTTGATCTGAGGTTTTTATCACTTGGGTCTTTATTTTTTTACTGCACTTCTTTCAAGAATTGCAGCTGGGTTTTGATGTTTTGTCCTTTGATGGGGGGTTGCGGAAATGGGGTTGTTTGTAGAAATTGAAGGTTCACATTGTTGAATTAGAGTTTGATTTTACTTGGGTTTGCTCTACATTTGCCTTTTAGGTTGCTGAATTTGCAGTTTAGCTTGTGTGAATTGTTGGTAGTTGAATGGTTTTGCAATATTGCTAGTTCCTGCTTACTTCAAATGGAAGCTTTTGGGCTGTTCGGTTGCTTCTGTAAGTGCCCGGCTTTCAGTGTCCTAGAGATTTGACCCTTCTCCTAAGTTAGCCAAATTCTAGGGTTTGGAGTTTTGTCAGCAGAGTATATGCATTATTATACCCCTGGTTCAACTTTGACATAGTTCATAGTTTGATTATGTACTTGTTTCTAGACTTTGATCTTTTGTTCTTGGAATGCCATGAAATTTTATTATATTAAATAGCAGATATTACAAAATGCCCAAACTTTTGTCAGTTTCAACACTAAGAATAAGACCCTCCCATATCTTGAATTTAAATATTCATCATAAGCTAGCACAAAAACATGCCTTAGCCTCAGTACTCTAATCTAAGAGCTAAGAAAACACCCATTTAAACATGCCATAAGCACCCACTAGCTACCAGCTTACCATGCAATAAGATCCACTAACAGGCCCACCCAATTCCAAAGAAACCATTGTACAAGATACTCCATGTCAACATTCGTCCAGCAAAGTAAACTAAGACTCAAAGCGAGCATATGTCAATGCCTTTTTCGTAATCAGAGACACTCATCAAGCAGCATTTGATGATGAATTTTCAAAGGCAGGTGAAACAGTTCTTATCTCTCAAATAATCACACTATAACTGTACCATAGTTTGAAAAATAATCCACCATATATTTCCAGCAAACTTCTGAAACAGAAAACTAAATATTCTCAATCGAACAGAAGCCATGAGTGAGGGTTTGCAGAATTTCAAGTAGTCAGTTTCACCAGGCCCCATCCCCTCTTCACTCTGTTTGTCTGTTCCTGAACTGAATCTTATCTATTCGTATCCTTCAACACCTTACTAAGATAGTTTTCTCGATCTCTATAAAAAAGATTGCCATCTGTAGCATGATCATTGGCCTATGAGTTGATCTTCCTTGAGCACTAGTCAATAATTATTGGATTTCAGACATCATAGTGAAGCTGTGACTATAGACGATAGGATTGCTTTGATGAAATTACAATTTGTTGCAATTTTTTTTAATAATATGTCTTATTAGTTTCAGTGAGATTC
This sequence comes from Iris virginica, assembly GCA_025631175.1. NCBI lineage: Eukaryota > Viridiplantae > Streptophyta > Magnoliopsida > Asparagales > Iridaceae > Iris > Iris virginica. The sequence continues at coordinate 17,860 of JAOTQG010118660.1, read as the reverse complement.
CTCGGGTAAAGTTTAACTATTACTTGGTGTTAACCATGTTAAGTTGTTTTTGTAGCTTTTTTGGGCATTGTCCTTAGTACGGCTATTGCTTGTGAGTCACTTGCTAGTCCCCCTCATTGTATTTCTTTTCTCTATTATTAATAAGAGCGGGGACTCATCCCCGCCAGGTGCCCCCCCGCTTTCTTTAAAAAAAAAAAGCAAAGATATTTGATACCTACCTCACCTTGATTCGTCCATTACCCAATGCTTTGACTGATCACGTTTGCTAGGATGGCTATTGGCATACACAACTTCATTTATTATATACATATGCTCTTTCATCATCCCCATATCCTCAGTAGTTCAATCTTAACCATATGTATATTCGAATTAATGATTGATCAGACAAAGTAGTTCAATTGAAAGCGTTCAGTCAGCACATTTAACACCCAATTAGGCACTTGGTTATTTCAAGGTGTTTACTTTGACAGCATTAAGGGAAATGATATATGACTTGAGTAACAAGGGCTGAGCGCTCTGTTGGTAGTATCAAATTTTACCCGGAAGGCTGGATATCCCTTTAGTTTTTCCTTCCTTATTTGTGCCCTGCAGTTAGTGGTTTTGGCTCCTTATTCATCTATTATTCAATCGGACTCCATGACCAAACGAATTTTTCTGTTCCATACTGTTACCAACTTACCATCATTCTGTTGATATAATTGATAGATATACGACTGTACGCATGCGCCTTTCTATGTAGATCTTTTTTTTATTTTGTGTGTGTGTGTGTGTGTGGGGGGGGGGGGGAGGGGAAATGGAAAGGGGAGATCTTCTTTCAAACTCTTCCTCTTTGGTGATACTTCGACAAGAAAATGTAGATCAAATGAAGCTTTGTCCATTAGGTGATCCCTGGTTTCATTAGAACTACCGAATTTAGGATCAAGTCCCATATACAATGAGTTAGTGTGTAGTATTTTACCCCAATGAAACTCTGAAAGTAGAAAACTAAGTGGGCGGTGTCAAGCTGCAATTGGTGCCTATTATTTCATTAGAAGGATATTTGTATCTTTGTCGAACATACTAAGCAAACACACAACCGGAACTCTGTTTTGTGTGAGCATGTGTTCGTGATACTGAAAATTTGGCGTATTTATATATGCATAGTTGTTGAGCTGAAAAGTGTCCCATGTACAGGTCCTCATGAGTCTTGTTGCAGCTCGGTGAATTATCTGTCAAGTTCCAATGTGATGGACCAAAAGGGAGACGATCTTTTGCCTCAGATTTCTCCGACAGCAACTCCTGAGCCCCTTCTTCCTCTTCTTGCACCGTCTCCATTGACACCATTTACAAATAACACTGTCCCAAAATTATCTGGTTCGTTTCGTACACTCCTGTCAATGTCCATCTTTAGAGTCATTCAGTTGAAAGGTAAACTATATTTTTGCATTTTTGCAGGGCTCTGTACGCTAGACTTTGGCGCAATTGAAAACACGATGAGCATGACTGCGATTGATTGTTTCACTGTATTTGCACCATATCTAGCTAATGTAGTATGTTGCCCACAGTTCAAAGCAACTATTGTCATTCTCATCGGTCAAGCCAGTAAGAAGACCAATATGCTTGCGTTGAATGGAACTCTTTCCAAATACTGTCTTTCAGATTTTGAGCAAATTCTGGTTTCTCAAGGTGCCAATAGCAACCTGCGGCATATATGCTCTGTTCAGCCGGCAAACCTCACAGAAGCTTCTTGCCCAGTCAAAGATGTTAATGAATTTGAACAGACGGTGGATTCTTCTAAGCTTCTTTCTGCATGTGGAAAACTTGATCTTGTGAATGAATGCTGTCAGCAAGTTTGTCAGAATGCCATATCAGAAGCTGCCAAGAATCTTGCACTAAAAGCTTATGATCTTTCGAGCACAGGTGGACCTCGGGCATTGTCTGACCACTCAACTAAGGTTGATGATTGCAAAAGTGTTGTACTGCGATGGCTTGCAAGTAAACTTGACCCTTCGCGTGCCAAAGAAGTCCTTAGAGGACTAGCGAACTGCAATATTAACAAAGGTGAGGAGGAGCCTGAAGTTACTTTTTGAATCTCCCTCAATGAATTTTATCATTCACTCATTTTTTTCTTAGCTTGATATTGGTCATAAAAGAATTCTGTTCTTAATATTTTTTATTTACTTAAATTATCCGCATGTTATGTAACTTTCAGCTTGCCCTCTGGTTTTACCTGATGTGAGCCCTGTCAGCCGTGGATGTGGAGATGGGATGAATGATCAGATATCCTGCTGTAGTGCAATGGACAGTTATATATCCCACCTGCAAAAGCAGAGCTTCTTAACCAACTTGCAAGCATTGAATTGTGCTACATCGCTTGGAATGAAGTTACAAAAAGCAAATATTACTAAAAACATATATAACCTTTGCCATATCAGCCTTAAGGATTTTTCCCTCCAAGGTTTGTTTTGTGTTTCTCTCATCTCTTTCTTGCGAAGCAAATACTAGTTTTTTGGTACCATAAATATGATACTAACAACCCTTTTGTGGTCATTTTGCTTGTTGACTCAACATGGAATCAATCCTCATTGCAGTAAACGGTTTGCAAGGTAAATTCTGGACCATCCTGCTATTTGCTCCATTGATGTGTATTTTCATGATTCATTTGTATTGCTGAATTATTTTATCATTTTGAAGCTCAAGTTCTTGTGTATGCATGTTCATACTGGGTCTTGTTACAACACCCTCTTCAATAGTATCCTAACAACATACCCAACTTTTTGGGATGAAAAAAATTTCCCGACTTCAGTAAACTGACTTCGACATTAACATATAAAGAAAGGGTTCATTGTAATTGATCATGTCAAAGGAGAGCCTCCATCATGATTCTCACAACCCACCTTTATCCCCACCTTCAATTAATACCGCTTACTTTCTGTTAAACCACCATTCTCAACAACATCCTCGGTAGACATGGCTGTTAAATGATTTGAGCAACTCATGCTCGACTCGATAAGGCTCAAACTGAAATGAGCTCGATGTTCGACTACGTTCAAGTTCGAGCTCGATAATTTAGCTCGTTTATTTTTGATGTTCGCGTTCGATTCGTATATTCCGTAAGACTCGTTCTTGAATCGAGTTCATTTCGATTGTTCGATAAGAACTCGAATAATTTAGGCTGAGATAGAGTCGGCTTTATTTGGCTATTTAATTTTTCATATAATTTGTATATTAGTATGTACCTTGATGTGGGACAACTCGAACTTGACTCATTTAGGCTCAATATTGAATTGTTTTGGTTTGAACTTGACTCGCTCGAGCTGCGCACTAACAACTCGAACTCAAGTCAAGTTGGAAGAAGCCAATGAAGCTAAAACTCGAACTCTAATAGTCATTTGCGAGCTTGAGTTCGAAAAGTCAAAACTCGGATAGATAACAGGCCTACACTCAGACTCACAGGGTTAGGGAAGAGTAATAATGGCATCCAAGAAACAGTATGTAAGAACAATACGTATCTGACTCAGTACTTTCTCCTCTCCGCTTCAATTCCATGCCATTGATGTTACATTATGGTTAGCACATGCCATGTTTCAGTTAATCAATAGAAATTATGGCTTATTGATTTGTGTAATATTTTCGGGAAAAATATCCCCCCCCCTCCCCCAAAGTATCCACCTAATTTCAGTTATCCCCCAGGCTTGAAAGCGCCCATATGACCCCCCAACGTACGAAATCATCCCACCGAACCCTCCCAGGCCAAATCAGCGTCAGAATTTCGATATCATACAGAATTTCCTTAGAGTAGTTGGTTGTTAGTGACGTGCATCAATGGTGGTTATTGGCGGTGGGCCGTCGGGTTATTTTCAAGTTTAAGACTTGGGCATAGGTGGTTTTAATAGTGCTTGGAGTGGAGTGGTCATATGGGACGTCATGTACAAATTGTTGTTTCTAGTTTCTACCCATTGGATTGGATTAAAGGTTGAAGTTTAGCATAGAAAATTTGGGGAGATTTTGTTTGAATTTGAAAGATGAGATGATTTTGTTTTGTTTATTATGGAGAATTGATGGAGTGGGGTGAGGGGTTCGTCGGAGCTGTGACAGAAGGGAGTGAGATTCACCATAGGGTGAGGGGTTCGCCGAACAGAAGGGAGGGAGGGCAAAAGGTAGCTCTAAAATGCCTATTATACCCTTCACATGCCGTGTACGTGGTGAGTTTGGACTGAAAGTGAGTGCCGATTTGGCCTGGGGGGTTCGGTGGGTTGATTTCGTACGTTGGGGAGTCATATGGGGCGCTTTCTGGCCTGGGGGGTTAGCTGAATTTCGGTGGATGGGGGAATTCTTTTTTCCATTATTTTCTTACGTGTATCAACAAATTTTTTAATGCATATATAATAACTTAAGCTTTTGGCTTATTTGTTGGAGTAATGGAATCGTCAGGTGAAATAATATACAGACCGACAATCCTAATATGGCTACTGCCATCCAGTTGAATTCATGCCTTCATCCAATTTTGCTTTTCTGGCTTTCCATTCCACCAACTGCATTCAGGCCCTTCAGGGCCTCCCAGCCAACCAAGCCAAAGAGGAATCTCATTCTGTGCTGTTCACTAATCCCTATGAATACTGCAGAAATCACGAAATGGGAAAGAACTGACAGTTCTGGTTTTCCAAATAAAAAACACAACTCAGTACAGAGTAATGGCTAACTTGATGATATCAATTTTATTTCTTGTAGTTCGACCACTGAAGTTCATTCAATTTTTCATCTGTACAAAATTTTTGCTGCCATTGCTTAGGATACCCACTTCCAAATTGTATCCTATGGCTCATCTTCTTTGTCAAATGAAGTAAATGGCGTAATGAAGTAGTAACCAACCAAGAAACATCATTTTATGGAATGATAAATGATCCTCTAAAGGATTAATGTTCACAAAAAGGGAGGGAACAAAAATAAAAAAGGAGTAACCAGACCATATATATTTATATTACATATAATCTGGATTTTGCTTTAGGTTTACCTTTGGCAGAATATTATTACTCCATTTATTTCCTATAGTGGATTGAGAGAGAGACAAGGCTCCGTTTTCCTTCGTGGTTTGGTTTTTGGCTTTTAACTTTCTCAATCATTGGCCCAGCATCTCTTAGTCTCGTTTTGTATTAATTCATTAAAGAACAGTAGGGTCTTGGCAATTACTACGTTTTTCTCCTCATCCCTATCTGATGTCTTGAACTATGTCTAGACAATAGGTATCCAGAAATATGGCCAGTCTAGAAGGTTAGTCGGTGATGTAGAAATTGTACTTTCAGCCACTAAAACTCAGCAGCAAGTGAGATAATTTTATCATGCTGTCGGCCGAGCCTTGCACGATCGGTATGGGTTTTTTTTTTTTTTTAAAGGTTGGAGGAGACATGGATCTAACCCAAACCATTATTCTGTATTAACTAGAGCTTACAAGAATAACAATCATGACTTAAAGCCAGGGGATATCTACATTAAGATAATAGTTTCTCCTCAATATTGTGCCTGACGAGACTTGACCCCGAACCTCCCCGTTAGCGAAATGAAGGGGATACACTATAGAGCAACTGTTATGGACTTCAGCTCTGGGTACATCCATTGAAACCCAGACCTTGTCTGCATTCGAGCCTTGTGCACTTCGTGGCCTTTTCTTTGACATGTATCATGCAATGTCTGTCTACGAGCTACTGAAGAAGCGAATGTACGAACTTGTTGATTCTGTATGTATACAGTACCTTCCTCGTGCGACCGCCTAGCATTTTGAATTTTTGCAAGACTATTTCTAAGAAAATATAGATGCTGACCTCTGCCGAGGCAGTCTGAAAAACTTCTGCACAAGCCAGTATGAAGGAAGTCTGCCAAAATGTTGTTTCTGTCTTCCATAAATAGATCGGTTTGTTTAGAGTGTAGTTTATAGATATGCACCCACCTGCCCACCCACCCACCCCACTAGTGTTTGCATATGCAAACCAATCTGTATCTCCAGTTATTCCAACCTGATGTCTTGTACAATGTTTAGACCATAGGGAGCCAACCATAGGGATAATTAGATGTGATAAAAGTTGGGTACAACCTCGCATACTGGGTACTGCCATCGAAACACATGAGTGGGGAGCCCGTGGGTGCAGCCTTTACTTTGACTTGTATCGTGCACTATCTCTCTGCACTCTGCTAACCTGATTGCTGTTGAGACTGTCTGCATTGTTTCCTACTCGTGTCTGTTCTTTATATCTTAAATTGCTTTTATAACAGAGGCAACTGTTCTAAGTTCAGTTGAGCAAACCGGTTTAATTTTGGATAGTTCTCTTATCATTTCGTAAATACTAATTGCTAATTCTATACTCGGATGTGGTCACTCCAAAAAAGACTTAATGATTGGCGACCTGCATGTTTTGAGTATATGAGGATGCTTCTCTCTCTCTCTCTCTCCACTTGTCAGTCCATTTATATTTTACTCTCACGTGTAATCTAACTTGCTTTGCTCTCTTCATGTTTGGAACAGCATCTGGATGCCTCTTGCCTAGTTTGCCATCTGATGCAACATATGACACCACAGGTGTTGGTTTTGTTTGTGATCTGAATGATCACATTCCTGCTCCTTGGCCCTCTACCTCACAAGTACCAACTTCATCATGCAATAGAAGTATGTGTGCACATCTACGTCCACTAAGATAGAGGGCTTGTGAAATTACTGTATTTTATTTGGAAATTCATTTCTCCATTCCCTTGATGTTAATAATTATGCATTTCTGAATTATCTTACCTGCAGCTATTAAGATTCCCGCGCTCCCTGCAGCAGCATCTGGGCAGAGTGGTATGAATTAAAACCTCTTGCCGTCATTTGCATCTATGTTTGCATTTCATCTTTAGATGCTAAAGGAATACTTGGAGTATGATTCAATCTTGAACACAACTTCTTTACTTTAACAAATAATAGAGATTGAGAAGGCATTCAGCATAGGTATTGGTCAAAGAAGGCTTTTAAAAATGTTGTACAGGGCATAGGACCGTGCTGTCTACCTTGGTTTGATTGTAAAGTGAAATAAGTATGTGCTAGATGAAACCTAAAACTCTACTAGGTGGATTAGAAGCTTGTCCCTTTAATATGAGTGGGCTAATAGCTGAGGTAGCAGCATTTGTTAGTGGCTACTACACAAATCCGGAAGATGGAATGATGTTGCTCATGGAAGATTGCAAAAAAGACAATAAATTTAAATTTTGTTCATTAAGGTGCCCAGTCATAAGGCACGGCAGATTAATTGCCGGATAAATGAAAGTGACCGATGTTACACGTTTTTCTGATCGGTCTCAGGGCACCGACTATACCTGAAATAAGAGAAAACACCGCACCACAGCTCCGGCGTGATAATCAGTACTCAAGTTAGGTGTAAAAACGCGTGTATATTTTGCCTACAATGTAGGACACTATTTGTAATGTTTAGGAGTCTGAATCCTTCATTGACTAGGTTGAGGGCTGCTCTTTAATTCTTTCCCGTTTAATAGGAGTTGCCCTCCTATTAGGATATGAAATCCTCACAACTAGTAAATACAAATCATAGTTATATTCAGAATAGAATCCTTAGATATGAACGCATTAAATGCAAAGATACGCAATATCATATTCCTTTTTAAATACTGATTTCTAGAGCATCTCCCTTGCTCGTCCATGATCAGGTCTTCCGCCTGTCGAGTATGGTCTGCTCGGCTCAAAGGAAATTTACTCAAAACTGTTTCCTGCTCTAATAACACATATCCATATGGATCATGCTCGGCCTAGAGAGATCTTATGCTTGCATGTCGAGCACAATATTTTTGGTATCTTCAGTAATTTCGTGTCCCTTTGCAAGAATATTCATGCTCGCATAGAGGGACCTATAAAAATTTGTTCAAGCCTCAAGAACTATGCTCGACTGTTCACTCCTATGCTTGTCTTTCGAGCACAATGTACGAAATATCTGCACAGCCTTTATCATATCCTTTTGGTGCGGGGTGTGCGCGAAGTCAATGATGGTACAGTTTTGGTGATAATCGGCTGAGATTTACTCCCCGGTTTAGTTCACATTGTTTATACTTCCTTTTCTGTCCGTGCTCTAAGGCAACATAAAGAGGTCTAAGTGTTCTTCTTTCCATACATTCAATAGAAAGTCCCCTAGATCCCTAGTCCTTGGGGAGTTGGGTGTAAATAGCCTGGAGTTTAGTTCCATTTCTTTGATCTTTATCCATCCGGTTAGTGTAGCTTTCTGCTTGCCATAATATCCTACTTGCATGCTCAGGTAATTTATCAATTCACTTTTTACCGGTTTGAACTCCTCTAATGTGGTCTGCTTGAATGTGACGGCATGATCGATTGTACCAATTTCCTCAGCTTGATCAACTTTTTCCATCTCAGCATAAATGTAGTTTGACTTGAGGTGGCACTCCCAGCCCTACCTCCTGAAATATCTACTCATATCTGTCAACTGTGATAAATATCGATGTATGATCATGATTCACTTGACCGCTCATCTGAGTGAATTCTAACTCTCTATCGGGGGGAGTGATGGTTGTCCTCCTTGTTGTCTTCTTTTCAATCTTTGTCCTTTTCGAGCACGACTTTCTAAGTCAGTCTCCTTTATGGGGCAGTGTTTGGTGGACTTTGACTGCAAAACTGGGTGAAGTCCCCCAGTTAAGGAACCCAAATCTCTCTGTCAAGGAATACCCTTACACCATTCTTGGTCATGGGTTGCTCGGCCGTATTGTTCGATCAATCCCATTTTACTCAGATAAAAAAGTCCCTTCTAGACAATAGACATGACTATTCTCCTTGTTGTTTGCTGTGGAGCATGACACTCCCGTTACTATCGAGCTCGATCTTTATGCTCCCAAGGATTGAACCTCTGATCAGTAACTTTATTGGAAATAACTTTGCGTTCAAGTATTCAGCCTGTGTGCTTGTCTCACACACTTGGTATGTAATTTATCTTGCTCAAAATACTTTTGTCTTTTTTCATGTATGTATTTTGTGGATGAACTGTTATCTTGCTCAAATCCATCTCATGATTATTCCTAAGCCCCCTGGTGCTCGTCCTGGGCCTTATTGCTCGTTTTGAGCTCTCTCTGAGCTCTATATTGCCATGATTTCTTGAAATCTCAACTGTTTTTTCAAAGTTCAAAAGATTTTCCATGTTTCTTGTTATTGCTCGTCTTGAGCCTCATAACTTTGCTCGCTCTGAGCCCTGGTTTTCCTTAGCTTTTCAAAAAACTAAGCTTGGCTTCTTGCTCATCTAGCAAGGCGCCCTGCTCGTCCGGCAAGACATCTTGCTCATATGGCAAGATTCTCGTTCAGAGTCAAACCTCTTGTCTTGGCGAGGCATCCTGCTTTTCCTAATTCTGGCAGCGCATCTTGCTCGTCTGGCAAGACATCTTGCTCATCTCTGGCAAGGCATCTTGCATATCTAGCAAGACGTCTTGCTCTTCTGGCAAGGCATCTTGCTCATTTGGCAAGACATCTGCTAGTCTGGCAAGGTACTCATTCTGAGTTTTTTGGGATCTTGCTCGTCTGGCAAGGTACTCATTCTGAGTTTTGTTTTGAGTGATGTGCCTCTTATTCTCCTCAAAAACGAGTGTGAAGTCTTTAGGCTTTATCACTGTAACTCTAAAATCTCTGCTCGTTCTAAGCTCACATTTGATTGAATTAATGTCAATTCGATTCAACGAAAAATGACATTTAAAATAAGGCAGTTGTATACAATTTAAAACGAGCAAAACAAGTATCATAATCTGATAGTCTGGAGTGTTCTCAAGCACTACTTTACTCGTTAACCGACCAATCTTTAGATGTAGTACTTCTTTAGATGGTCAGCTTGCTATGGATTCTTGAGCGGAGTTCCATCCTGCTTGCAAAGCAACTTTAGAAACAAAGATAGGACCTTCCCAATCGGGGCCGAGCTTCTCATCCTCGGGTCTGTGGCCCATAGCCTCAATTTTCCTTAGGACAAGGTTGCCAACAGAGAATGATATGGGATTCACCCTCTTATCGTGATACTCTTTGGTCTTGTAGTTGGTTATTCGCAACCCAGCCTGAATTCTTCTCTCTTCCAGTATGTCTAGATCAATGTGTTCATTGATCTCATTCCGACAAGCATTGTAGTGGTTGACCGGAGCAGAGGATACACTAACCTCAACTGGGATCATGGCATCAGAACCATAACATAGGGCGAAAGGAGTTCCCTTGGTCGACCCTCTAACTGTAGTTCTGAATTCTGATCGGCAAGAGCACACGATTAAGCTCGTCAATCCATTTTCCTTTTTACTCTTCAAGCTCAGCCTGACACGCCTGGACGGCCTGAGCTACAGCATGATTCATTATAGCCTGGTTAATTGCCGTTGCATCGTCTATAGGCTGCTGAGATGCTGATTGAGTTGGACACTGTTTCTTTCCTCCTTCCTTGTGCTGCAGTCTTTATTCCCTCATTCCTTAACCTAGAAGCATATCTCTCTTTGCTCGGAGGAGAGAACACTTCTTGGCCGTTCACAAATCTCTCAGCTGGTACCTTCATCTGCTTACCATGAATACGAGGATGGTCTTTGGATTCCCATTCATCCATTTCGCTGCTCTCATGAACACTGTGGGGAGGCTGGAGATTGTTCCGAGGACAGTTGTTGTTCCGTCCTCGGCTAACGGATCTCACAGGTTGGTCATCTCTCCTTGCTCTAGCGACCTCCGCGATCCTCTCCTCAGTCTTAATTAACTAGGTAACCAACTCTATCTGTCTCTGTAATACAGCAAGCACTACCCTGAGATTCTCATCCTGTCTCTGACCAGCTGCTCGGCCCTTAGGTCGGTTATGCCAATCTACTGCATGCTCGCTAGACGAATCATCAATGTTGTTGACCACAGTCTCCTCATTGTTCTGAATTGTTCCAACTCCATTTCCTCCAAGGTTTCCCCAAGTAGCCTGGTTGCGAACGTTTTTGCGAACATTGTTTTTTATCTCTGTTTTGCCGTGATTTCTTGAACCTTTTAATGTGAGGGTTAAAAGAATTTCTAGTGGTATGTGATACTGCGCGATCTGAGCCTCATAGCCTTCCGAAGTAGCTTTTCTAAGTTTAAAACTTTACATTGCCATGCATCTTGCTCGCTTTGACAAGGTTCTCGTCTGAGTCCCACCTCTTTTCTTGGCTGGGCATCCTTCTTTTATCTCATTCTGGCAGGGCATCCTGCTTTTACCTCATTCTGGCAGGGCATCTTGCTCGTGTTGTAAGGCATCTTGCTCGTAAATGTGACAACTTGTTCAAAGTGATGTCAACATTATTATACATTAATCAATTTAATAGATCAAGTAAATAAAACATGCTATTATAAAAATAGGCGAAGTCATATCATGCGAACATGCAAAAGGAATCAAGTTTTTTAATTTCTCTAACCGAGTGAATCTTCACTCGATGTGGAATGATTGTTATTTAATCATGTCCAAGAAGTCCAAGAGAACAAACCTAATTGCGCTTTGTTTGGTCTTTAGAGAAGGGGGGCACCTCTTAGTCCAGCCCCCTTCTCTTACAGTCTTACTCCAGAGTCCAGTCAGAGTCCACACTACTTGCCGGTGATCTGTTCTTGCGCTGTGAATTTTTTCTGGCCTAATCAAGATTTATTGCATGCTCGTTGCTAAAATCCTGCAGTTCCTATGTTCCTTCGTCCGATGTAATCTTCACGCCTAAACAAATAATCAATTCAAAATTTGGGGGACTACTGCCTCTACCTACCAACAATGAATTTAACATCAGGGGACTCCTGCCCAACAAAGTTTGATGGTTTCAGTTGTAGTCTAAGTCGATCGGGGTTCCGGCAAAAAGGTCCCGGGAATGGAACCACTGATGTTACACATTTTCTTGATCGGTCTCACGGTGGCGACTATACTTGAAATAAGAGAAAACACTGTCAAGAGGTGCAGGGATTTACCCCGCACCACAGTTCTGACGTGATAATAGGTACTCAAGTTCATAAGAAATAAGAGAAATCACTGCTGTATAGGTGTAAAATTGTGCGTACCTTTTGCCTACACGCTAGGGCTCTATTTATAATGTTTCTTCATTGACTAGGATTGTGGTTGGTCTTTAATTCTTTCCCATTTAATAGGAGTTGCCCTCCTATTAGGATATGGAATCCTCGCAATAGGTAAATACAAATCATAGTTGTATTAGGAATATAATTCTAACATATGAATGCCTTAAATGCAAAGATACGCAAGTTCATATTCCTTTTTGGATACTTATTTTCTGAGCATCTCCTTACTCAGCTGGCATGGTGCTCGGCCCATGATCAGGTCTTCCACCAGCCGCGTACGGTCTGCTTGGGCATAGGGAATTTACTCAAAAACTGTTCCCCGCCCTAATAACACATCCATGTGGATCATCCTTGGCCCAACTTGGCCTAGAGAGATCTTATGCTCACCTCTTTTTGGTATCTTCAGCGATCAAAACTCCAAGGGGAGCTACCACATCTTTGAAGCCCACTCACTGAGATGGTAATTTAAGGAATGAAGCGGCTTCTGTGGTCCAATAGACTGGCTACCATGGTTTGCAGCTCGAAATTGACTTCTTGTTAGTACATTGTATGGCCTTACAACTTCTCCAAGATAGAGAGGCAGTGCTCAATGTTCCGCATAACAGAAGATTACACTCCAAGAATGTAGCAATGTTATAATGCTCAAGTCATGAGAACCTGTTCCTACATATGTAAGTAGTAAGTACCCTAGTGGTTCAGTTTTGGAGTTTGAAAAAGGCACTTGTGCAATGCCAGTAGAGATGTGAATTCAGTCTCTTTCCAGTCATCTACCTAAGGTTCATGGTATTGCAGTCCAGATATTAACAGAGCAGGTTGTGGTACTGGGGCATGTCCTTAGAGTAAAGGGGCGGAAAAGCTCCCCCTACTAAGTTTTAACACAACTGCTTTCTTAAGACTCGAACCCGAGACCATGGTTAAGCTAGAACGACCCCTTACCAGTTGATCTACGTGCTTGGTGGTACATCCTTTCCTGTTACATGTAGATATATTTATGAAAGTTGGATACAAGTCACACCTGTCTTAAAATTTTCGTCATATTGTTTCTTGTTGAGTGTTATCAAATGGTTGCTATATAGTTATTATTTTAAATAGTAATTAGCTGGAAAATATCTTATCCAGAGTAAACTAAAAAACATTTGTACGAACATGATCCCTTTATACTTCGGGCAACAGTTGAAATTAAAGGATTTGAGAGTTCATTTCCGTGTCCATAATTGAAAGTTGATTGTATGCTTGTTTTGAAATTCCTGAATGGTCCCCTAAGCATTTTGATGATGTAGAACTCATTTCATGTTGTTGAGCTTGTGAATATGCCTGCTTCCTCACTTTCTAGTGAGTACGTGGTGGAATGTTTTTCCATCCGGATAGGGCATAGTAGGGTGATTGTGAATACTTGACCGTGATAGGTGGTGAAGTTTCAACTAGTGGTGAATGGAATCAGTGATCCCCTCTCTTAATCTGTTAATGACTGCTATCATCTGGATGTATCAAATGCTCACTATTGGCATTGGAAATATGGCACGTTAGCTTCGAGAAAACGCAGAATTAATTAGGCGCAAGTAGGGTAATTTTTTGATTAAAGAAAGGCGTCGAAATCACTTGATGGAGGTAAGACACCTCAAGAGTATGCCTTGCGCAGATTGCATGAAGCTTGGCTATTCTCAGCTGGTACAGTTGACAATACATTGGAATGCCTAGTTAAAAATTTCTTTTCCCTGTAAATTTTGAGAGTTTTGTTTCTTCCATATTAAACAACATTTACTACAGAGGTACATTTTAAGCCTTAAACGAAGTTGTGTAAACCTATGACTACGGCAGCTGATACCTCTTTTCACTTTTTTTAACATTAAAGTATGTATAAAAGGTTGGAGGGGACGTGAAGCTAACCCCAACATTTATAATTTTATTTATTAATGTTACAAAGAGCATAAGACGAGAACAATGGCTTAAAGAATAGGAGTAATGTGTCACATGCTAGTGGGTGGGGCTTAAATACTAACACTCGAAAGGAACCCCCAAAGGATTCTTGGTTGGGAGACCCATTCACCGTCAATATGAATAGAAGTCCCTAAAATGCAAATAAAGCCAAAATGAAACATGAAAAATTAGCACGAAAAATTCGAAGGGGGGTCAAACTTCTTGTTCTTGAAGGAAAAAATCTTTTAATTAATTAAAGAAAATAATTAGACTCGCCCTCAAGGTCTCTGTCCGGGCCCCTACACAAATAATGCTCCAGGCATATATATCATATATGTGTGGACATATTGTGTATCAAGAGCAAAAATGCGGATATGGTTGAATGCTAAAATTTCTCTTTGATTAGTGCTTCTCATGCCAAGGGTAGTGTTTCTCATTAGACTTGAACACCTAACCTCTCCCTTGAGAGAAGTCAGAAGATACAAGTGGAGCTAGAGTACCAGGAAAACAAAAGCAAAAGGGAGCTCCAAGTCACATGTTATTATACTCATGTCATTTCAAAGTCAAGTTTTGAATTATGCACTATTTTAGTAAATTAACATTGTTTTGTTTTTTTTTTGTTTACCTCTCTTTTTTCACAGGTCTTTACAATGAAGACTGTTTTTTACATCTGCTCTATGCTGTATCTATGGCTCTGCTGATTCTCCTTTAAGTTGGAAAAAGAAAGGCCATCCTTGCGAAGTTGAGGGGGAGAAGCTGTTGTATGTGGTTGTAGAAATTAACTCTCGGAAACAAGGAAAATCGTCGTATGAAGGTATACCGATGAAGTTTCTATCCCATCGCCAGGTTTTGACAGTAGATAGATCCAATGAGTGTTGTGATACTTGGACAGAAATCATCTATCTGGGGAAAAGTTGGTCACAAGTTTGTATTTTTATGTCACATTTATTCATCATTCTTGAAAGCTAATGGTAATAAACATTATATGTAAAGAAATTTCAGTAGATAAGGAAGTTGTAATTATTACTGATAAGATTACCTTTTAATATAGGAGTGCAGCCAAAGCAGTGTTATAACTTGCAAGTATTTGCCACTTTCATGAGTGCTCTGTATCTTTGATTATTGCAATCAAAGGTAAGCAAAATACAAAATCATGTCAACCATTTTGTTAAATTAGAAATTATCAAATTCAGAGCTTCTTATAGCAGCAAGAGCTAGTTCTTCCTCCTTATCATCTGTCGCAAGAGCAAAGTACTGATTTCTTTCATGGGGACGGAAAAAATAGAACATTATGATATAGAAGCAAAGTGTCGCGGTCTCCTGAAACGCATCCCCTATCCATCGACCCTTGTAGTCGATAATGTACCCTATCTTAACCGCGTATATCACACCTTTCATCGTAAATGTATAAAAATACAACACTGCATAGAAATCTCGGAACAACCGCAACTTCTTCAAAGTAGTCACTGCCTTCCCATCCATTTTCGCGTCGCTCCTTAGAGTCTGAATCGACTGCAGGACTGGAAAGAGAATGAAACAGAAGCAGAGTGTGTCAATAGCAAAGAAGGCTAAGCACCACGGCAAAACATCGCTATCGTCATTCTTGGCTTCCTTTTCAGACATCATTACATAGGCAAAGTTTGCGAAAAGTTGGATTGGTATGCCAATCATCAGTACCAGCTTCTCCTTCTGTTGCAGGAATGGTTTCAAGAATGACCAACCTGTCCCAATCAGAACAGTGACAACGAAAAACAGAAGCCCACGAATGAATTGGAATGTGTAGAACAATGCGTCCCATCCCCTTGGTACTCCCGAAACCTTAATGTGGTATTTGCTCTCTGCAGCGAAGAATAAATTCAGAGCCTTTACGAAAAGTAATATGGCCATGAGAATGTGTATGTGTTTAACATCTGTCTTGTTCTTGCAGCATGAAAATGCCCAAATTGTGAGGAATACGATGTAAATGACCGAGAAAAGGAACAAAAGCGTGGGAATTTGAGTTTCGCCATCTGGGAGGTAATCCTTTTTTCCGTCTTTCTCGAGGTTGTATGTCTCGAGCTCTACAGTCATCAAGACGTTTAGACCTGAGATGCAACTAGCATAGGCGACAATGTAGTCATCTGGTTCCTTTATGGTGATGGTTTTGGAAAGAGAGGAGTGTGGAGGGGGTGATAATTCGGATAATGTAGAAAGAATGGTAACTTCAGGATTGTCCAAAATGCAGTCTGTCTCGAATGGCACGTAAGCTTCATTTGGCACCAGAAAGAAGCCGATGGCAGATGAATTCGTTGCGACAGAGCTGTTGGGGTTGATAATGTTGACGGAGTTGACGGAGATTGAGATATGGCCACTTGAGGTGAAGCCAAACGTCTCGAATTCGATTATGGAACGAGTGTCGTTAGAAATCTTGATAGTTTGAATGTCAGCAGAAATACGAGAAACATGAAGGAAGACGAGAAAGAGCAGAACGATGGGTTCGTGCATTTTTGTGATGTGGGTTGGGCAAAATTTTTCTTGCAGATTATAGCAACAAAGAAAGATGAAGGTGGGAATTATTAATTTGAAACAAAGACCAACAACCTTGTTGCTTGTCTGCAAATTCCTCGGTTGGTTTTGGTGTATGGATGCCGGTTGTCCAGAACAGAATATGAACAATATTTAAGCCAAGAATGAGTTTGAGCCATCTCTTAATGTGTAGGGATGAAATTATGAGGTGATAGGAGCCGTCTGTTTATTTTGTTTGGTAGAATTGAACCGTTCATAATCTGGGTTTGAAGGGAGTTAATTAGTTTGGGTTTTGAACCATTTATTATTGTCGTTTGATTTTAGCCGCGATGTTGTTGTGCTTATGCTGCCATATCATCTTTCACTTTGAAATAGGTTCCCATCTCTGTTAGGTTTGGATCAGTACTGTGATATGTAATAATTTTTGATGATATGATATAAACTTTTTTTATCATTAAAATGAAAAGGTATAAGAGATTAAGAGAAAAGGACGGAACTCGTTAAAAATTAAAAATCAAAATATATAGTCTTCTATTGAGGAACCAATTTAATAATTGAAAGGCGCTAGATAAATTAACTGAAGGATAGACAGTTGGTATACCGAGTGTCTAGGCTCCATTGCTCATTTAAAAAAAAAAAAACATGAAAATCATAAATTATTGACATAACATAAATATGAAATGAGCATAATAATTATGAACATGATAATCATGTAATTTATGTTCATTTTATATTTATATTATGTATCTAATTCGTAACTTTATATACATTTTAAAGAAAATAAACACTTGTAATAAAAAGTGTATAGGCTTTCAATTTGCAAGGAGATTTACGGACAATATATTCTTTTTCGATACATTCAAGTAGAATAATTCTTAAAGTGTTGTAAATGGTTGTTAAGAAGAATCGTATTGGAAACAATAATAAAGGAAAATAGAGTAAGGGGGGAAGGGAAAGAAAATTTGGGAGAGAATTAGAACCCATATATTATTGAGCATACTTTGAAGAAAGGAGAATTTCATATAAATAACGTGAGAACTCGGATTACATCGTAATTTTAGTCGGAGATTTAATCCGTATAAAAATAGTGATAGCGATAAAATATGTATAAATTTTATTTCTAATTTTATGATTATTTTGACTTGTTTATATTAATTTTATGCTTAATTTTCTTATTTTCGTGTATCTCAAGTTTATTAAGGATTCGATCACGAAAATTATATACGTTCATATGAATGGTACTGTTTACAATATGAATATGAGATGATACGAGTGATATAAGTTTATAAATTAAAAGACCAAATTACCCTAATGATGTGAAAGATTTTAATGTGATGTGAGGAGAGAGAATGTGATGTGAAATGTTTGAATTGATTTGTGAGAGTGTGTAGGTATAGGGGT
>JAOTQG010118649.1:0-10967 GCA_025631175.1 Iris virginica | reverse complement strand
AATTTTGTTCATTACTTTAAAAATCATGGTATTTATTAGAAATTAGGAATAAGGAGATTGTATTTGTTTAAGATTCACTGGAAAAGAATCAATTGGTTTCACTTTTGTTGTGTGCCTAATTTACTCATGGATCCCTCACCCATGCATCCTAGAAAAATTTTCAGTTTTGATATTATTGTTTTAACCTAGTTGTGTAATTCATTACTATTGAAACTCGGTTAAAAAAAAAATCTTTTTGCATAATTGACGAAGTTAAAATGTTATTTTTCGTTATTATTACTTATTTTTGATGAAATAAAATTTTACTTTTTCCTCTATAAATTTTTATTCTCGTAATATAAGTTTAGTTTATATTCCTTAAAACAAAGTAATTTAGGGATCTAATTTTTTTATTTAGCACATGGCCCCTACAATTACAGGGACGACCCTGGTTAAAACAGGGCCATGCTTACGCCCCAAAACTTGATCATTGCTCCTGACAATTGTATACCATGAGTTCCGCATTGGCGTACCATATATATCATTAACTCCACCTTGTGTTTCGAAACAAACCCCTTCTCCTTGTTCATAATCCGCCTCTACCTTATGCAAGTGTCGAGAACTAACATCCTCATGTGCTTGTTGTTGATCAATCAAAAGTTCCTCGTCGGATCCCACTTTACTCTCCAATACTGTCTCCTCATCCTCCCATTGCCCATGAAGATAGTCCTGATCTTCCTTCCAAAGTACTATCCCAGTCAACATCTACAACGGCCTCCCGTGGAACCCTATGTTCTGGATCCTCCACAATTATCTTTGTCGTATGTCTGGACCTCCTGCTCCATCATCATCCTCCATTAACTCCGGCGATCCACAGGGAGTAAATGCAAAAACTGTAGAAGTCAAAACAGTGGCGGCCTTCAATCCTACGCCGGTGTCACCCGTTCAATCTCATTTCCACAACCGTCCGACATCACTAATTGCAGAAAGAGGCTGTAGAACGGCCTTGTAACTGGAATTATATTGTTCTCCCTCCGTCCTGCACGTGAATCGAGAGCACCAAATTGTTCGGTCGCCGATGAATGGTGGTCAAAGAGTATCCTGTCTCAACTTCGATCGAGCGCCAAAACTGGCGAATCCCGTACAGGCCTCGGCATAGTAGTTACTAGCCGCCCCATTGACGACGTTGAAGTCCCAGATCTACTATTGCTCGTCGTCGTTTTATCTTCACATATCGGTGACGTCTTCATCATAGTCGCTAGCCTTTGAGTCGTCTCTTCTGCTCGTGGTCAACTCAACGCGCTCTGTTTTGTCGCGCTAACTCCTCCAACCCAGATCTATGATTTGACCCGTCTTACCGCCCGTCTAACTTACCACAGCCCAAGTCTTGACCCGTTCTAAAAAATATGGCATGCACTTGAGGGCCATCTTGAGTTCTTGACTTGGGCCCAAATGCCTAAAGCCCAATCTATTAAACACTGATACCTTTCCTACCTTAAGCCCAACACTTTTATTCTTTTTTTTTAACTGGACCAATACCCTTTAGACCCATCTTGGAACTGACTTGCCCAAGATTTGCACCCCTTGATTTTTTTCCAAAGTCGCACGTGTCCAGAATCCCTCTTGCGTACTGTTACTGCCTCCTTAGAACCTGGCCTACTATTTTGCTCCTTATTAATCCACCCCCTATCAGTTATGCTACCATCGATCCCGCAAATCTTACCCCTAAAATTCAAAATTTTCCCCATCTCCCTCCAGCCTTGCTCCGCCTCCATCACCGGCCTATGGAATCCAGTTTCCAATTGCTTTGACCGGGCCACAACTGAGCTTGGAACTAATATAGCAGGCAAATCCTCAATAATTTGTACCAGGTACAAATCCTTACCTGAATCAACTTTCACCACTGCTGGAACCTGTTCATCTTCCTTGATTCGAAGACGAGCATATCCCCAAGATCCTCCGCAGTTAGCATCTAACTCGATAAACCCACCGCAAATGTCCCCCGTGTCTTTATAAACACTAAAGCACCACAGATGAGTTGGTAGACCCTTCACCAATATCCACCGCCCTCGTCGGCGAGTAGCAAATGGATACTTGCAGCCCACCGAATCACCCCAACGGACAAAGGAACCCCATCTTTGTACATATAACCTTCATGGAAAACACGTTTTTGATTTCTTGCGGCGATGGTAAAATGAATAACAGCTTGGATTCTAAAGCCTGCGTACCATCACCGCCACAACAGTTTTCCAAGCCTGTGGCCCACGCCGCAATCTCCATATCTGATCCAACGTGTCTATCAAACGTTCCTACCAAACAACAATTCAGGAAATCTAAGCGTATTTTCACCCCATCTCTCTCTACCTGAACCGCCACGCCTGAATCCCCTCACTGCACAGCTACCACCCTCCAAGGGAAGGTGAGGCAATGAAGCCACCTTCCTATACGAAAGTGTCATACCCCTACGGGTTTGTTACTCCCCCCCCCCCAATGCAGGAAAAACCTAATACCTAGAATAAGAATCTAAAATGCTGTAAAGCCAAAAGTCAACAATCTAAGCACCTAAACTCCTCTGATGTCTCCACCATCATGATTCAATGGTTGTGAGCTTTCCATTGTATCAAAGCAAGAGATGGAATATAGAGTTCTCGGAATTACAGATTCAAGCAATGGTTTATGATGAAAACGAGTATCGAAGGATATAGATAAGCTAGGGAAATAAATCATTTGTAGTTCGAATAAATGGTCAACCTTCAGTCAAACCGAATGATGCTTGTAATCAAGGTGGTGCACTTGGGATCATTAAGGGTTTTGAATAGAGGTCAGGGTATAAAGCTTCTTCACCCAGTTTACTTTCTGAAGTAGTTGTTCTCCAATGGTTAGCACTAAATAGAAAAGCTAACAAAAAAAATAAACTCATGTCGATTTACCTCATCAAAATTATAATAAAAAAAGTCAACCACATATGTAGCATGTTTAAGGAGTAGGGTAGAAACCAAAAAACCTTTCTCGAGAATGGTATGAGCTGCATGAAATGGAACTTTAGCAAATATATCAGTTCCAGGAAATGTCATCCATGTGCGTTCCTTGGAGTCATGATTGCCACAGGTTGCACAAATCTCCTTCACCAAAGGCCTGGATTGAGATGATGCCTCAATCTCCTTCATGATGGACTCAAAAGGCGAAGGGACACTGGTTTTAGTTGTGCGAGCTCTCTTTCTTAGTGCAGTCAATGCTTCCCTGTTCCCGTTCCTCACTCTATCATTCTCAACCAGCTGCACCACCGCATTAAAATAAATTCAGCTAATTTTCCAATGATTCAGATCATGCCACTAGCATAGGGGCCTACGAAATACCCGACAAAGTACGCATGTTTGATAAATTAACAAAATAGTGAGAATAGCAATATTCGTTTTTTGATTACCTGGTGCCGCGCTAGAAAGAGATTCTCTGCTTCTGTTTCAATCTCAATAAGCCTGTCTTGGAACTGTTTCATACTCTCGTCCATTTGAGTTTGTTATAAACTTATAAGTATTACCTGGGAAATTACAAGGCATACTT
The DNA here is from genome assembly GCA_025631175.1 of Iris virginica. Taxonomy (NCBI): domain Eukaryota; kingdom Viridiplantae; phylum Streptophyta; class Magnoliopsida; order Asparagales; family Iridaceae; genus Iris; species Iris virginica. The sequence goes on along the minus strand of JAOTQG010118649.1, from coordinate 7,427 downwards.
TTTAAAAATGAACAGCGCCACTATATTGCACTCTATTAATGGTGCATATTTAACAGAGGGCTACAGGAATTTGGTCAAACATCAGAGACGAGGCTAGAAAATGGCCAAACCTGGAAGGCATCAAAAATTACCAATAACAATATGATTATAGTATATAAACTAAATCAAACACCATCCCCCCCCCCCAATCTTTAAGGTAAATCAAAAATTCTATCAAAAAATCCAAAGCAAACATGAACAACACGTGTATGCTTAGCTTTTTGGGTTGAATGTTTAGCAACCCAGTTCAGTTGTTTATGCATAAACTAATACTTGGAGTTTCAGTATAATGATGGGTTTATAGGGAAGCAGCACCCCAGGTGCGCAAGGAGGCTGGAGCGGAGCCGCTCGATCGCTGACAGCTGGCAGAAGAACGATCCAGCAACTGGAATGCTGCATTATGCCACCTCAGCGATGGAACCCTTGTTCTTTCCTTTTTCCAGTAATTCATTTGCTTGTTTTCCAGAAAATCAGAATAAATCTCAACCATGGTTAGTACCCCAAAATTTCAAATTCTCACCACAATTGAGGACCACAAAATATCCCCGATTCTTAAAAATAGAGCGACCATTAGGAATCGATTGTGCAGGGAAATTCCGATTGCTCGCTAAACTAAAGAAATGTGAAGAGCTAGGGTTCGGGGGGAAGAAGACGATCAATCAGGTCCGGCCTCACTCTTGCAAACCCTTGCCATGAATCAATAACCAGGTGGGCCTTGACTGCGATCCTTGGGTTCTTTACCCTCAGCCTCAAGTTGAATCATATCGGTCCACGATTAAGTTAATCAACTATTCACCATTTGTATGACCTTGAAGAACTTGGCTTATATTTGGGGGACAAAAAAGGCAGTAGCGAACATAGTTTGTTTGGGTTCGATTGCAAGGTTGTGTCAGTTTGTTTTGAAGTATTATGTGAAACACAATTGTATTATCAATGTATGGAAGTTTTTTTTTTTTATAAAAGAAGAATATGATTACATAAAACAAGAGGATACAAAGAAGGCGGACAAGAAGTCCCCCAAAAAACAACAAAAACAAATAGAGCACACAGATTACTGTGTAGCACTGGTAACTCTCCAATCTCTAGACAAATCTCCCAAAGACAAACCCTAGAAAGCATCAAAACTCCAAGCCGAAATCCCACAAAAGCAAGAGCGATGTTTCTCGATTTCTAAAGATCCGAGGATATTCCATTAATAAAATATAAATGGTTAATCAAATAGGAAAATCTCTGCTCATCGCAAGTAATACAGTAACTTTATCTTTCAAATAAGTCAAAGTGCATAGTCAATAATAAACTCAATATAAGCTGATTCATATCTACAATGCGTCATATTCATAAATAGTCTTTATTATAGATTGACAAATAAAAAGCAGTTATAAGTAATTAAAACCAAACTTGCAGATATCATAAGGGACCAAATTTGTAAAGGTAGTCTGCACATATGCAATTTATTCTACATTAATCATATTCATTCACTCTTCTTCATAAATAATTTGTACCGTACCTAAATTTACTTATGTTCTAAAACTACCTTAAAATCTCCAAAAAAAATAATAGCCCACAAATTTTGAATTCTTTTTGGTCCACATACAAAAAAATCACAAGATCACTTTCATAACTACTTTTCTCTTCAATATACTCCCTCCGTTCCACACTAGTGGACCTTTTAGAAGTTATAAATTGTTCCAAAATAGTTGTCCTTTAAAAAATTTATGCTCTACTTTTCCAAAATTGTCCTTTACTCTCAAACTATTAATGAAGGAAGAATTTGAAGAGACTTTTAACTATAGAGTATTAATTTAAGTGTAAAAATGGAATATTAAAAGATATTTAAGTAAATCTTGATTTTTGTGCTCCATCCTAAAAGGTATACTATTGTGGAACGGAAGGAGTATAAAGGAAGGGGGAAAGGCTTGAAGTTCTACGAAACAAAACATGAAAAAACAACGTACAAAAGCACTTTGCTCTTCAATATAACTTGTCATAACTTCTATACATTGATAATACAATTGCGTTTCACAAAATACTTCAAAACAATCTGACACGGAGTTACAATCGAACCCAAACAAAATATGTTATTTACTGCTCTTTTTTTTCCAAAGTATAAATCAGATTGTTCAAGTTCATCCAAATGGTGAAGAGTTGATTACCTTATCGTGGACCGTTATGATTTAACTTGAGAGTGAGGGTAAAGAATCCAACAGTTGCGTCAAGGCCCACCTACGTATCGATTCATGGCAAGAGTTTGCAAGACTCAGCGCCAAACCTGATGGGTCAGATCGATCGTCTTCTTCTCCCACCCAAACCCTAGCTTTTCACTTTCCTATATTTTACCAAACAGTCGGATTTTCCCAGCACAACTTTTTTTCATGGTCGCTCTATTTTCAAGAATCTTTGGTGGGTACACGTGGGCTTCAATTGTGATGGCGGGAGTTTCAATATTTGGGGTACTAACCATGGTTGAGGTTTATTTTGATTTGCCGGAAAACAATCAACCAAATTACCAAGGGGAAAAATAAAAGAGGAAAAGGGGTTTATTGCTGACGTGGCATAAATAATACAGCGGTTCAACTGCTGGATCGTTCTTCCACCAGGTGTCGGGCTTCGAGCGGCTCTGCACCAGCACTCCGGCCTCCTTGCGCACCAGGGTGCCGCTTCCAGGTTTATAGCACCTTGATTTGTGTGTATGTGTTAAGTGTTTCTGAGATATAGATAGAGAGAGCGAGAGATCGATAACGAGAGAATGAGTCCGAGAGAATAGATTGACGGTGCGTCTACAAACCCCCTTTGGCGCTGTAGAAGAGAGGTTGCCGCTAGGGGAGGCACTGTTCAGAGTGTCCGCTGTTGCGCTCAACAGAGAAAGCAATGGCAAGCATTCTTAATGTAACGCCCCAAACCCGAGCCCACAATGTAGGCCCAAGCCCAAGGTCATTACCAGCAACCAGAGACAAAAGTACTAAATGCCCTTATTACAGATATCCAAAAGTACTTAATAGAAAAGTGCCAAATGCTCGAAGTTTTACAAAATTACTTCTCAGCAAATCAAACAAATTCCTGAATTCTCTCCACTATTCTAAAGATTATAAGTGAAGGAAAATTATCTAAGTTATTTCCTACTAACATCACCCTTCCATTGCCTCTCGAGCTACACTGGTCGTATCACTAAGTTCATACATGTGCCCCTCCGGATACTAATGAGGGGTGGACGCGGAACAAAAGTATTTTTCAATAATCACGAAAACAGTCAGAGTTCATCGGTCCAACGGAGGCATTTTCCAAAATTAACCTCAGTTGAACCATTTCAAGGATGTGCCATTGGAGTCCAAATGAAGGTTAAAAGCAACGGGACTCGAATAACCGATTATTACCAATCGTCCCATACGAGCTAATAATAACAGAATCATTCAACAGATTGCCATGATCAACTAAGGGATCAAAGACCCATTCAAACACAAACCTCATAAGAGGTATCAAAACAAAACCCCCAAAGGAGGCCTCAAAATGGTATATCCGGATAACCCAAATATCTGCAATTCCTACAAAATATGCCTTTACAGGTCAAAATATCACGTGGACCCCATTCAAACATGTTTGTTAACTTAGTGATCATAGCAGAATAATTTTTTTTTTTTAAAGGAAGCATGCAAATGCACACTTCATAAGGAATTTTAAAAAGAGAAGTGTATTTATTTCAGAGACAAATTTACAGTATCATATCAAAGAGTAGAACAAACGGTTCATCGACGGAAGCAATACAAATCCGACACAAGTCAGCAACATTTTCAAGAACAGAAATTTACAATAAACATAATGGACTCCTAAAACTTTGGAACAAAATATCAAATGACTTAATGAGGTGTGATTCCTAACCTTGAATACATAAGCTCCAAACAAAAATCCAAAACACCAAGGGTCTGAACCGTAACTCTTACGCGCACGAACTCGAGCCTATGAATAAACAAATATCATATCAAAAGCATAATCTATGAATTCCAAAATACTAATTACTATGCCTAATCAGTCTCGAACTACAACACTAATGCTAATGACTAAACCACTATAGTTGCTTCTTCTACTTTAATAAAACTATGGTACTGCCCCAGTTCACTCCTCCAGCTTCCTCCCAAAAGCACCCTAATGTAACTCATGTACATAGATGCATCTTATGGAATAAACTGAACCAGGGAATAAAGAAAGTAGAGTGAATAAAGAACCAAAATATATAAGTATATACTGATACTGATATAATGAGAGAGAAAAAAACCATATTACTGTTACACCCACTTCAGACTTCAAACTACTGTCAAATAAGAACAAACTAACTTAGGTTGTGTTCTCTTCGTTGGTTTTCACCCAGGTTTTTTGATTTTTGATTTTTCTCTCTCATTGGTCCCACACTTTTTCTCTCTATCTCTCTTACTTTTTACTATAATCATTACAAAAACACAAAAACCAAATCAATAAATTACCCATCCAAACGCACCCTTAGAGTTTTATAATAATTATGGAAATTATTTTCCTTGGTCAAATAAGAACAAAACGCTCGCACACTCTAATACAGGCTTGGTAAGCTTATTGCAAAGCTCCATTAAAATTAATGGTCCTTCAATTTTGTGAAAAACACACAAGGAACTTCATTTGAGTTCCTTCAGTTCAGTCCAGACATGGAATGATTTGAAGGTTAACATCGGAGTTCTTTTTCAATGGCTTTGGTCAAACTTTGAACAATATAATTATAATAGCTAAATTAATTTAATAACAGCAAGGTGCTTCAAACAAGTACACGAACACAAACACAATTACATGCTCGATTACACACACACACCCATACTAACAGTAGCTCGAGAACCAAAAAAAAAAACTAGGGTTAATGCGGGAAGACCCCGCTGTGAAATACGGTTTTCAAGGATGAAACCCACATAAGATTTTTGTGAGGTTTTTCCCTCACGTGTAATACACGTTGTTCGACCGTCAACCCTCTTCCATAAAATAGGACTAAACTGAAAGATTTTGGGATAACTTTGAAACTAAAAGACTAAAATGCCCTTTTGAACCCAAACAACAGTTTCATCTCCCTCATCCCTTATATCTTCAAACCCGATTGTAACACATCATTCATCAATCAGTCAACCACCCATCATCCATCAACCACCACCACCACCCACCAACCATCACCACAAGTACCCACTACTGGCAAACAATTAACCACCAGACAATTTGTCACGCCCCGAAAATCATGTTACATAACTCTCGGGAAATGAAGAAAAAAAAATCTAAAAATTAATTGACCTAAAAGTCTAAACCAAATTTTTCCTTTATAATTTACACACAAAATAAGGATCCGAATATTACATAGCCGTAAGTAGAGTACATCAGAGTCTCTAATCTCCTTCAACAACTAGATATGCCAATCTCAATATCTACCAATTTACCGATTTACATAGCACACCACCAGCGACTACAAAATGAATACAAGTGACAAAAAAGAATACACTACAATAGTCTAAGCTCTCATACCATTAACTCCTATCATATGCAACCTCTTACTCTACGGAACGTCAAACTTAACCCGTCACTTAACTATACCTGGAAGGAGGAAAGGGGAAATAAGTAAGAAAGGGTGAGCACAAATTGCCCAATAAGGAACTTGCCAACATGGCTAGGTTAGTATATAGAACCCCAATTCAATATAAAGCATTATTCAGTGATAACAAGAGAATCAATGTCGATCCCAATCTCAAGTGGAGGAAGAATGAACGATAGCAATCGATAACAATAACAATTCCATACCACTTTAAGTCGGCCAAATGCCATTTCAATAGTCAATATGACTCAATTATCAAGTGCCACTGCAGAGAACACTCGAACCATGAGCCTCAATATCAATACAACAACCGGTATTGGGTTCCTCTATTTTGCGAGGAATTCAATCAATAAACTCAAAGTGTTATGGCGGAATCAATAGTGAACAATATAGCTCCACTAAAATGAACCATGGAACGATGACAATAATAATATGGTTCAATTTCAATACTTAAATGAACAAGAAAAGCAAAGTTTCTAGATTGACAAGAACCCTTACCTCAATCGCTTAATATGTTTCATGATTTAAACTCCAATCCCGGTACCCAATTACATGCATTTTAACACCCATGAGTGACATTCATATATATTCAATTAACATACAAGAAAGCTAAAATCAATAACTCTACAACATTCATAGCAATAATTCATAACTACACGTTCACATAAATGATATCACGACAAAATAGAAATTTGGAAATGCTCTAAAAGAAATCATTTTCTGACATTATTTTTAATGAAAATCTCACAAAGATTCGGAGTTGGGATGAATTACATTGAATTCCTCAAAACAGTCAATCACTGACCTATCAAATGGTTCCCTGCTACAAAAATAGGTTTCTGAAATCCTCTATGAATAATTAGATTCTGGAATTATATTCATTAGCAAGATCTCAGAAAATCAGCCAAAATAGGCTCAAGAATCACTTAATTCGGATATATAATGAGCAAATTATGGTCAATCAAAGTTAACTTAGTTTCCTGAATACTCTCAAGGGCCAATCCGAGATTAAAAGGAAGTTTATGGCTGAAAAATTAAATGATTAAGAGGGGACTAGTTTATAACACTCAGAATACCCTTCTTCAACCCTGAGACAAGTCTAATATACATCCTTGATCATTTCAGCTACCAAACATAACCACTAATTTGATTTAATCTATGAACCAGTTAATTATACACACCTAAAATAATGAAACAATTATACTCTCCAACAGTAATCCAAATGTGTTTGATGAACTCCAGGCGATTCTTCCGTTATTTGCATTTCTTTCTCTTTATTTCTTTCATATTCGTTATTTTGGCTTGAGATATCAAATTCACCAACAAAAACACATACCAGTGCATAATTTACAGAATTTATAGGTCTATTTTACCTAATTAGATGTCAACACAACTAAACTCACTTAACCCTAGGCTGGATTTCAGAAATTCCATACACAAAACATTGTGTGTATAACAAAAGGGGACGAGTTAAAGCTTACCCAGTTACAAATCACAATCAAGTGCATAATTATATATATACTATACAAACAATTTTCATGGCAGTGAGATCAATTTATGATTTGAAACAAATTAAACTCAAAAGTGTTCTCCACATAATAGGTACATACAAATCTCAATTACAATTCACAAAGGACAGATAAATTCTTACCAATTTCGATTTTGCCTATCCACCTCTATTCTTGTTCTTCCTCTCGTACTTCTTCCACTCCTTCTTATTGTTCTTGTTCTTCTTCTCGATCTCTCTCTCTCTATTCTCTCTCTCTCACTCTCTCTCTCTCTCTCTCTCTGTCTCTCTCTC
>JAOTQG010118638.1:0-10968 GCA_025631175.1 Iris virginica | reverse complement strand
CCAATGTTACAAAAAATTTTGTATAGGGGTAAATCTCAAGTAAAAGCCTAAGTACAGGGGTATAAATATCAAATATCACCTTTCTAGTCAAACTTCAAACCTCATCCGTTTGACGGAGCTGAAAACACGACGCACGAATGGGGGCTCTGAGACTGCCCACTCTCACTTCTATCTTCGCCTCCACCTCCGCTCGTTCCCCATTCTTTTTCCGGCACAGCCACTGCCTCACTCTCCGATCCCTCTCGCCTGCAAAATTCTCCTGCACCGCCGCAAAAGAGGTAGTAGCGCCGGTGACCGAAGACGCGAGACCGAAGCGTGGTGTTCAGTACCAAGCCATAACACCCCAGTCTAAGGATTTCAATGCTTGGTATCTCGACATTATAGCACACGCCGAGCTGGCTGATTACGGTCCGGTTCGGGGTACTATGGTCATTCGCCCCTACGGTTATGCCATTTGGGAGGCAATTCAGGTAGCTCTTTGCTCATTTGTTCAATTCTTTGACTTTTAGACTCTATTTTTGTTGATGAATTTCCTTATTGATTTGTGATTCAGGATTATTTAAATGTTAAGTTCAAGGAGACTGGACATAGTAATATGTACTTCCCTCAGGTTTGAACTTCCCCATCTGTTTCGCATCAATGGGTAAATAATCTGGTTTGCAACATTAACTATTGAGTGAATTGTTAACTATCTTTCACTGTGTGGATTTAGGTTTGAGTCCCTACGTTCCACATAGAGTTTAGGCTCGAAAGTCATTTGACTTTAGAGACAAAGGGATTGCATTTTGGGTTTTATGTACACAATGTTAACTTTATGTGATTGGAATAGTTTTAATTTTATTCTAATTAGGAGTTGGTTGGGAATTCATAAGATTTATAACCTTAGTTTTAAGATTGTTTGAGTGGGATTTGACTCTCCTCCGCTACTAAATTTTATGAATTTCCCCTAAGAAACATTAGATGGTTGCCAATTAAGTATGACAGACGTGGCAATTAACTAATGGTGCATTGAGGAGATTGAGATTACAGTGATGGGGAGGGGAACCTTCAAAAGAGGAAGGACTATTTGAGCAAAAAAGTAGAAAGTGAGACTTTATGAGGAGTGGACGGATAGGGTTTGTGAAACATACGAGTACCATATTTGTTATTGTAAGTGCAAAGGCAAGCGCAAAGGCAACAATTCAGTATTTTATGGGCCAAAGTTTAATATGCTTCTTACGTTTCCGTGGACTGTAGATCAAGTTGTATGACTGCTTTCTAATACTGGTTGCAGTTTATACCGTTCTCATTCATAGAGAAAGAAGCTAGCCATGTTGAGGGTTTTAGTCCAGAGTTGGCTCTTGTGACTATTGGAGGAGGAAAGGAACTTGAAGAAAAACTTGTGGTACTTTCTTGCTAAACAACTACAGTCATTTTTATGTTTCCCCTTTATGTTACTACATTTTATTGATATATGCTAGCTCAAGTTCTGAAAATTAAGACCTGAGTTTGTCTTTGATATTTGCACTTGATGCGGTTTTGGCAGGTTAGACCTACTAGCGAAACCATTGTGAATCACATGTTTACCCAGTGGATTCATAGTCATCGTGACCTTCCTCTCATGATCAATCAGGTGCAGTTGATCACATGATTGTTAGTAACAATATTTGTTCAGGTTTATGTACATTTATCTTAAACTCCTGTCATCTGTAATATTGTAGTGGGCAAATGTCACAAGATGGGAGATGCGCACAAAACCATTTATCAGGACTCTGGAATTTCTGTGGCAGGAAGGACATACGGCTCATGCCACTCCAGAAGAAGCAGAAAAAGAAGTTCATATCTTTATCACTCTAAGGAACTCATGTTTGATTTCAGATGCCCCTCTTTTTTAGTGACAAGGTACGGTTGCTGTTGATTGCAGGCATTGCAGATGATTGATGTCTATACAAAATTTGCTTACGAGCAAGCTGCAGTACCTGTTATTACAGGTCGAAAATCAAGGGTGGAGACATTTGCTGGTGCTGACAAGACTTATACGATTGAAGCTATGATGGGTGATCGTAAGGCCTTGCAGGCTGGAACCAGCCACAATCTTGGACAGAACTTCTCTCGTGCTTTTGGAACACAGGTTATTCTTATCAGATTAAAGTTCACAATTCTAGCTTGATACAAAGTCAGAATCATCGTCTCATTTTTAGATTAGCTGCGATTTTACAAAAGTGACCTCTTCATACACCTATGTTGGCATCTTAGTCTTCTGCTAGAACTGTATCTAGAAGCTTCTTGCTACACCTCCCACAAGGTCCATTGAGTTTCTCTTGTTAGTGTGGAATATGAGTAATCATTTGTTTCATGTGCTAGTGGTGCACCTAGCAATCTCAGCTAACAGTTTTTGGTGGAGCTACTTGCTCTTGTACTTCTGTGTGGTTGTGGTGTCACTTGGTTTGTTTGAAGATGGACATTTCATGGTTTTAAATACATTTCCCTTTCATTTTACTTGCTCCTGTTTCAAGTTTTCTTCTTTTAGTCTTGCCACCCTTTAATTTCTTCTCAGGCATGTTGGAAGCTTGCCATACAGTTTCAGTAGAATGATTATTTTCTGTTGTCACAACCACTCCATGCATGGATTTTTTCAAGCGATCCAGTGTAGTGGTGCTATATAATGGTAGATTTGTCGGACTTTAGTTTGCTGGCCATGGAATCATAATCGGAGCAAGTATTTTGGCAATGGGAAACAGAGTAATTGAAGGAAATTGATAGAACTAAGTTTCCTTTCTCCTATTTGAAGGCGGAAGAGGTACCTTTCTCCTATTTGAAGGTTCCTTTTTGCAATTTTTGCGAAATTGAAAATGGGAAGAAGAGGGTTAAGTTGTTCTCTACACCAACAGGTGGATCTTCATCAGCGTGGTTTAGATGTCTCCTACTGCATCCAAGAAGATGAGTCATACGTGTTCCTAAACACATGCCTGTCATGTTATTTGTGGCCTTTCTTTCATTAGCGCCCCCTAGTTTTCTATGGCCAATTCTTTTATGAAGGGGTCTTGGGAGTTTTTTCTCTCAAAAATATAGTGTAAAAAATTCGGTGTTCCCCTCACTTGTTGGACCTGCTACATCGGTCTGTTTTGGCCATTTTTTTCCTCGAAGCAAGTATACCTACTTATATTATAGAATCTAAATAGAAATAAGAATATATACTACGATCAGTGTAACCTTTTGTCATCCTGAGTCCTGACCTTGCACATTATATTTCCTTCAATGATTTTTTCATGGTTTCTGTGAATGATGTTGACTTTATTAGTCTGTGATGGTGTTCTGGCTGTTGCGGACTATTAACGGGGTGGTATTAATCCTTGTTTGTTTAGTTTGCTGATGAAAATGGTGAAAGGAAACATGTATGGCAGACTTCATGGGCTGTCAGCACCCGTTTTGTCGGTGGCATCATCATGACCCATGGGGATGATGCAGGGTTATTGCTTCCCCCCAGGTTAGCTCCAGTTCAGGTATTTGACACTCTTCTGCTAGTAGCACTTCGCACAATTGTATATGGGTATTAGTTGCCATTGAGTTTATGCTGTTGGCATCTTGTGATTGGTATGTGACTTAGGCTGCATCAAATTTTCTCGTATTATTCAGCATTCTGTAAGATTTTCGCTGCATGTGTGTATGAGAGCTCATTGTGCTTCAACATCTTTTTTGTTTTGGTAGGATAGAAAATTAGTGTTTTTTTTTATTACTGGACCGCGTGTTATAGAGAAAGAAGTGACTGTCTGCTGTTGCCAAAAGAATCACAGATAGCTCTTTCATAGGAATTTCCTGTAAGACTCAGGATTCATAGTCACGTTAATTTAATTCATTTAATTCGTCATACATAATGGAATCACCTCAGAATTTAGAATGATACACTTGCATAATGTGCTCTTACAATTCTGAAGCAACCAAAACTGAGAAACCAATAGTTTGAGCATGGAGTCAATAGTTTTTAGAAAAGCATTGAATTTGTTGAAATCTTAAGATTTTAGAACTGTATCAGGATTATTATTCTGTTTTGTGTAGGAGTGAGATGTTAAAACTCAGTTAACCAGCACTCGGTATAATGCCCCGAGTGAAAATCCGGTTTTCTACATCGCCTGCCCACTGACCCACGCCTAGTACCGCATCTTGGGTCAACAGCCCATCAGAGGCGACCCAAAAGTCCATGTATGATTTGATGCTAGATGAATAGTAGAGGGACTACATATAAATCATACTAAATTCTCATATTTTTCCAATGTGGGGTGTTACATACTCCCCTAGGACCCCTACTCAAATTTTTGACGTCCTTGTCAAGGCCGAACCAATACCAATATCGTCTCCCCGACGAGCCAAAAGCTTTCCGGTTGGAGGGCTCCACTTTAATACCATCTGCAACGGCCCGAACCCCAAAAATCGGGCCGCTATAGCGTCTGCCCATTGACCCACACCTAGCACCGCATTTTGGGTCAACGACCCATCACAGGTGATCTAAAAGTCCATGGATGATTGATCATAGATGGGTAGTAAAGGGCTACATATAAACCATACGAAATTCCCATCTCTCCCCGATGCAGGAATGTGGGGTGTTAGTGTTACTCTTGGCGAATAGCTTTGGAACACCTACCTGTCAAGTACCTTAAAGTGCCACAAAAAACTAATTACGACCAGACTGAAGAATGAGGACTGCGAAAATGATAGGATGATCAGAAAGATCAACGATCAGACAAGCTAGCATTTGTCTTATCAAAGCAATTACAGTTCGCGGCTCCTGTAATTAGTAGTATTACCATTTATCGTTTTAATCCTCCCAGCAAAAGCAATTAAAGAAGTGGATTGTACTATGAGCAAATTCCTTTGGACTTCTGCCAAGTACGATAGTGAAGCTAAAGTTGGCGAAAAACCGGTTTATGTATTCCTAAGAAAGGAGAGGTGTGAAGTAAGTACCTGATTGATTGGAATGATACATTGATGGCTAGACATGCATGCTATTTATGTTTGGGAATGACTAACTGTAGATCAAGTGGAGCCATGACTAGATGCTGAAAAACAGATTTTTTGGAAGATCAAATGCCTTAATAGTCTCTTGGATTCGGGAGATGTTGCGTGAGATTTTGAGAGAATAGTCAAAGTGTGATGGCCTACGGAATTGAAGATGGTATCTGACTAGTTTATGGTGTTATAACAGTGATGAATCAATGAGGCATATGTTCTTTCAGTGAAGGTAAAGGGATTTGGAAGGGGATTAATAGAAGAAAGAGCGGTGGAAAAACGAATTATAACTCGGATGAGATTATAACTATTGCAACAGAGATTGGCAGGGGGCAGCTTCATAAACCGAGCAAGCTTTAAGCACTGCAGAGTAAAGGGAGGAATGATGGAATTTTGAAGCAATTCCAAAAAATTGCAACAGTCCGGTGTTGATCTTATATCACTTCAAATCAATTACTCAATCTCCTTACCTTGCTACCAACACCCACTTACAAGACTCTGAATGAAATCCCCAGCAACTAATATCTGAGTACCCACTAACATACGTCATGCCTGTCAAGCCAACTCTGACCTGTCCTTCCTAATGCACTAAGCCTTCGTCTACGTAATAAACCATTAACATAGAGCATTATATAACTATCTGAGCACAAAATCGTCTTTAAAGAGCCTGAAATTGGAGTTTCTGACCATCTTCCTACAGTTAAATAATTGTTAAATGTTATTTTGTGTGTTAATTGATTGCAAAGTCTTGTTTCCCTCACATTAATGAATATTCAGCAAGGTCCCTAACAACGTAATTTCCATTTTAATTTTTTACTGTTATTATCTTTTATATTCCATTCACTGGCATGTTGAAATTTCTGCTACATTTACTCAGGTGGTGATTGTCCCAATCTGGAAAAAGGATGATGAGAAAACTGGAGTTCTTGATGCTGCATTGTCGGTCAAAGATGTGCTGCAAGTTGCAGGGGTCAAAGTTAAAATTGATGACTCGGATCAAAGAACGCCAGGATGGAAGTTCAACTTTTGGGAAATGAAGGTGTGTAAAGACAGACTAAAGAGATGGAAAAAAAAGGAAAAATCACACACGTGACACACCAGACTAATTGAGCTGTTTGTAGCTATCAGTCGATTATATCTTGCCGCTTGTCTCTTATTTCTTTTGATGAATTTCATTTGCTAACAATGTGTTCAAATGGTCAAACGAATGAAATGAAACCAGAACAGTTTCAATTATGAGACTTCACTCTTTTTACAAAATCATTTCTTTTGGACTTAATTACTTCGTCTTTCAGTTAAACCAAGCTTAAGTTGGACTTAATTTTGGGGAAATTTTGTTTGTTAATACATAGTTCAAAACTCAGAAGCAAAAAACAGTCCATGGTGTCACAGCGGTTGCAGGCGTGCTGTAAGTTTGGCCTCTTGCATTGCAGTTGCTCGCCATAATCACCACCCATTCGCTCCATCTTTCTCTTTGTCCAACGTCACTTATGCTAGTCTTGGGTATTTAATTTGCTCTCACATTATCATTATGTAGGGAAAATGTTTTGGAAGAAAATTGGTGATAGTACACTGCACTGTTACTCAAGTAAATTAAAGGTTTTGGGTATATGAACAATTTGTCATGTGCAAGAACTTGATACCATACTGTTTTTTGTAGGAGCAATTTGTAATATTCAGGCACGGAGGGTGCTATTTAGATATGTTGAATTACATGGAAGTCTTAACTGATTTCACTTTGCAGGGAGTGCCTCTGAGAATCGAAATTGGTCCTCGTGATGTGTCAAGTAGAAGTGTAGTCATATCGAGAAGAGATATTCCTGGAAAACAAGGGAAGGTTTTCGGAATATCCGTGGAACCTTCCGTTCTAATAGCTTATGTCAAAGAAAAGTTGGATGAGATCCAAGCATCCCTCCTGGATAAGGCAACATCGTTTAGAGATAGGTACTCTCTCCTATTTTAACGTTTGTCTTGTATAAGTTAATAACATAATGTATCTAATGCATATTTTGTATACGTTTTTGAGTTTCACTGTTCAACATAATGTAGATGTGGGTATAGTTTCACTGTGAGTGTCGAGCAATTAGATTCTTCTTTTATCAATCCATGAGATGCAGGAAATAGCCAGCATGAAAATGTTTTATTCTTCTCTTACTAGTCCTCACGGAAAATTAGGGTTTGAAGTCTTGGTAGAAATGTAGCTGACTAATCAATTCGCTGGAACGATTGGTCATTTAGCCTCTTACACCTCCTATTCGGTTCAAATGGCAAGTCCAATTTTACTGCAGTTGCAGACCTAAAATGTTGTTTTAGCTTGCCTTTATAACTTGCATTAAATAAGCTTCGCCGCCTTGCATCAAGTTAAATTGCCAATAGTAATATACTTCCTTTTCGCAGCAATACTAGTTTGTTGGCCTTGTGCAGGGCTGGACTTTCTTCTGTGAACTGTAAGAGCTTCATTGGAGTGTTTTAGCTGTGATAACAGATTTTCAGTTAGAATGACTGTGCAGTGTTAGTATTTAGAAAGCATCTTTATTTAATTACAACGGTCCCTATATTGGTCTTTTAGGCAGTTATATCTGTATTAAAACGTACCAAACCGCTAGAAGCCCAAACGAAACGTAACCATTACAAGAGGGAGAAATATAGTTATGTGGTGCAAGGATATGTGAGTTTGTGTGGGAAATATCAGTCGTCTGAAACCTTCTGTGAATGGCCATCCGAGTTAGGCACACTTTAATCGACTATCATACCATCTTCATGCAGCAAGGGCCTTGAAAATCTTTTTGTTGTATGACACTGTTGCCTCCTAATAATTATGGAGTAGCAAGGTTGAATGCCATGAAACTGCTAACATTTCGGATAAATTATAAATTATTTTTGAAAAACAACTGTACACAGTCGTGAAACTCTAAACTCAGCACTGATTATGTGCAGATATGCAGACACCATGAGAGGATTGTCAGATTGATGGAAGTCATGGTGCCTCATGATTTATGATCATTTATCCCTTAATTATGGATGTGCTGTGCTTCTGTAGAATTATCTGTTTGGAGGGTTGGGGGAATAGGTGTGACAATGCTCTATTTCGCCGTTTCTTCAGTTGAGATTTAGGGGTTTGCGTAAGAGGTAACTCGATAAGACGACTGCAAGCCTTTTTATGGTGATGCTTGCAGCCCTTTAGTACCTGTGGACTGGAAGGAATATCGATATCTGCAGGTGTCAATTGGCTTCGTGGAATCTTATCTAGAATGTAGTAGTTTATATGGCATCCCTCTAGGTTTTAGTTTTCTAGGGGTGCCCATTTCAGATCTTCATCAGAGGATTGAGTGCCCTTGATTTTCTTAAGGTGCAAGCTGATATGAAGTCTTTTTGTGGTCGTGGCCTTGCAATTGGTTTTGTGAGAGTAGGATAAAGAGAGGGAGAGGGAAATTGATGGGACCAAAGAGGAAGTGAAATCAAGAGAAAAAGAAAAGGTTTCACATGTGTCAACAAAGAGTTGGAGAGAGAGAGATTTGTAGGACCAAAGAGAGAAGAAAATTGAAATGTGCACAGTGAATGTACTTTCAGTAATTTTTTTAGCTCATGATGCTTCCATTGCAGCTGTTTGCTGCTCATCCATTTTCGTTCGCCTTTTGTTTGATGTAATGTTTATATATTCCTTTTCTATCCAAAAGGAAGAAAGGAAGAAGATTAGTGGTTTCTTTCAGTGTGCTCGTCATTAAAAAGAAAATGGGGTTAGATCGAATTAGAATTTGCCATCAAATTATTAAGTTGAAACACAAATTCCTGCTTTGCTGTTACTGTTGTGATTTCTTTGATCTGTTCGTATGTAAATATGTATTAAAGTATTAAAGTCGGCTTCATATGCTGCCTTGTCATGCCTAGCTGTAAAAAGAGCTTGCGTCATGTTCGTGGACATTTTCTTCATTCCCTTTTCTCTCCTCATCTATGCCACTGGCAATGTATTCTGCAGTAACATTGTCGATGTGAGCTCGTATGATGAGCTCAAAGAGGCGATTTCTCAGGGAAAATGGGCAAGGGGTCCATGGTCAGCAAGGTAAAAGCTTTTATGTTTTCAATTTGATTACGTGAGACTCTGTTGTGGTGTGGTGCAGTGTGTGTCTGTATTCTATATTTCCTTATTTTTCAAATGTTTGGGCATTCTTTGTGCCTCAATGTATTGGAGTACGGGTCTGAATTTTTGCCCTTTGTGTTGGTATAGTGACAAAGAGGAGTTGAAGGTGAAGGAAGAAACAGGAGCCACAATTAGATGTTTCCCATTTGAACAGCCTGAAGGGACAAAGACATGTTTGATGACTGGCAGTCCAGCAGAGGAAGTTGCAATATTTGCCAAGTCATACTAGTCACCTGCATTGAGCATCCTATCAAGGTACTCCTGCTTGTAACATAAAAATTACTGGTGCTTTTCTTTTGCTGTGTGATAGGCTGTGTTTTCTTACACCATTGTAGCCAAATTTTGCTAGGTTTACTAATGAGTACAGAAATATTAGTGGTACACAAACACGTTTTGGATGATAGAGAGCTAATCTGAAAGGAAAAGGAAAAAAGTATTGTTATTGGTGATAAGAAATGTATGAAGGTTTTATTTTTCTGTAACTTTGTGTTAATATGAAAAGCTAGGATAGTAAGTACTAACTATTTGCAATTGAATCAAATTTTTTATGCTGTTCCTTATTTCATCTAAAATCATTCCAAGAAAAACTGTGCTGCTTTCTAGGTAAGATTATCTAGAAGAAAAGTTGGCTCAATATCTTGTGTAACTCAGCCTCATCTTAAGCATTTTTTTTACATGGCAACATTGATCTGTGTTTTTAGAAATTTTGTACCAAAGAAATGGCTGCATATGCAGAAAGTAAGGATTGTCATGGATGCTGAGTTGATCTATCCTGCATTCAAGAGGGCCTTTGGTGGATGCTACCTCAACTCATCAGCAAAACAAAAAACTGTCCCGGGACTTGTCAAGAAATATCCTAATGAAAGGAAGGTAGGATGTTTGCCATTAGGTGTTTGATCAAATAGGATTGTCCAAGTCCTATAGAACCTATCAACTGAAACACCCTACAGGGGGACAAGGTTAAGCGGAGTGAAAAGGGTTGCAAGTCAGATGGGACACGAATACATGATTTTGAGCAATGAGCAAGGGATATAAGGATCGCATGAGGGTGTTGGATATGCCAACAGCTTTATGATTTTGCATTACATGTAGGTAAATCATGTCATGTCTAATTTTTTTTTTTCCTTGGATGTTTCACTTTTACTGGCAACCTCACAATTTGAAGAGTTGACATTACCAAGTCAACCATCTACTTGGACATGCAAACCGATGTCATCAAAATTGAACCGGTCGCCTGATTGCCAGCCTTTCATCCATTCCTGTGGTTCAGAGCTAGATTGTCGTTATTGAGAAGTTTGATAAGTGGGATGCTGTTATTTGGTTACAATTCGTATGCTTTTGTTTACTTTGGCAAGTTTTGAAACTGTCTTTTAACATATTTGTTGGGAACTTTTGTGAGTTTGTCAAGGAGTAGATGACGGGGGTAGTGGAAAGCGCTTGCTTCTCAAAGCACGAGGTTTCTAGCTTAATGTCTCTACATGCCCACTCAGAGCGAGAGTGGAATGATGAAAATCTATATGATAAAACAATTTATACTTTACTATTTATTGATTTGAAACTAGTAACAGCAAAATCAACTTTTAACTTCGATTTGTACAATTTTTCAATCTCAACCATTTTCTTCAATCTCCATTGCAAAACTTTTAAATGTAATAAACTTGTGTACTTGTAATCGGGTGATGTGATTCCATCAGACCATGTGGCTCCAACTTGGAAAATTTGCTCATCGTGATCAGACAATGTATTTGGCACTTGTCACTGTTGTATGTATCTAGGTTGCGATTTCTCTTCTCGGGTTGGATGGATGGCTGGCTAGTGGCTGATGGACAGAGGAAGACGGAGGCTCA
>JAOTQG010118627.1:0-10969 GCA_025631175.1 Iris virginica | reverse complement strand
ACTTTGTCAATGTAAATTATTTCTTAATATATGTGCATAAGTCTAAAAGGACTAATATTATGGAACGGAGGGAGTATATATATATATCTCTTGATTAATAGCAAGCATGATCGATCATCACGTTTTAGAATTCGGCCATTTCGTTAATTACATGATCAGTTGCGGTAGATGATGCAGAGACAGGTTGGCCAAATCGGTGGAGATGTGGTGCGTCGCACCGCTGTCAAGGAGCCAAGTCAAAGTGGGTGGAGCTGAAACAGAGGAGCCCGGCTGCTGGTATGTGTACACTGATCCATATATATTGCGGCTGCTGGTATGTGTAGGTTGGTGGTTGAGGTGACCAGGTCGGGGTAGCGCTGGCATGGAACGCACGGGGCAGAGTGGGCTGCGGCTGACGAGGTGGGGCAGCAGCGTACGTGCAGCAGGGCTGGTGTGCAGGAGGCGCGGCAGAGGCGGCTAGGAGGTGAT
Source organism: Iris virginica (assembly GCA_025631175.1). NCBI lineage: Eukaryota > Viridiplantae > Streptophyta > Magnoliopsida > Asparagales > Iridaceae > Iris > Iris virginica. Next base: position 10,501 of record JAOTQG010118627.1, on the reverse strand, counting down.
CGAACGTTAGGCAGGACTTGTGGCCTTGCATATTACAACCCTGACAGAACCCTGGTTTACGTTGTTGTCGACCACGATTGCCAGAGGGAGACACATGGGGCTGCAAGGATGGAACAGAGGGGGCTGAACCGAGTACACCCTGGCCCATGGTGGAACGGACGAGACAGAGGCAAGCAGACAGCCATGGCAGTGATCGACATTGGAGAGGGGCTGTCGAGGGACATAGAGGCCGGCCGAACCTCAAGCTCCTTGATGAGCAATTTTTCCTGCGATTCATCCAGCGAAATCGAGGTGTCGCGAGCATTAACAGATTCAACCACGGGTTTATAAACCGAATCAAGACCCTCTAATTAACAATTTATCTAATAAATATTCATTCTCTATAGGCTTATACCCAGCATTGCTAATTCATCGGCTTTGGTACGAAGTTAGAAGTATTGATTAGTAATGCTACGTGTACCTTGGGTAATGAATTTGATCAGTTGGTCACGTAGTTGCTTGAGATGACCGCGGGTTGGCTTGGCGAAGGTGTTCTCTAGGGATTTCTAAGCAGCGGCTGAGGTGGATGCCATTTGAACGATCGATCGCCGACTTCCGTGGTCAGGCTTCCAAGGATGGCCGAGAGAGTATGAGGCTGTCTTGGCGAGTCCACACGACATGGACCGGATTCGAACGTTTCTCCTAATCGATTTCAGCTTGGGCAGGCGGCGGTCGAGCAGTGGCATCGACGAAGGAGGTGAGTCCGTAGACATGCAAGAGGGCTTCCATCTGGCGACGCCATAAGATGAAGTTTGAGGACCCTGCAAGTTTGATTGCATGGTGTTGCGGAAGGTTCAACGCGACAAGAGGGGTCTTAGGATCAAAGGGAGGAGAGAGGGGAATTACCCGATCTTCCGCCATGAGGACCTGCGGTAGGAAGAAGAAGACTGCGGCTGGGAGGGGAGAAGGTAGCAGCCGTGGATAGAGAGGAGAGTTTAGGGTTTTTTATTATTGCTCTAGATAATATAAAGAAATTGTGCAAAGATGATTTGTATTGATCATCATCAAGAGTATATATATATATATATATATACATACATGTAAACCCTAAGTAAGTGATAGTGAAGTAATTACACGTGAACCTAAATATAAAAATCCTAATCAGTAAGCAGTGCCTAGGGTACTGACCGACTAAATCTGAGTGCAAGAGCGCTGGTATGAGTGCCAAGGGCGCTGCTCAGCTGGACCGACTATCTTCTATATAATATATACACTTCTATAGTTATAATTAATTAGATTAAATATTGTCGACCTAGCTTAGCGATCAAGTAGATCGATCCACAATGAACCAAATCTTGAATTGGCATCAAGTTTCTTATTTTATATGGTGCCCATAATTATAACCTAGTTGTATAATGCAGCGATAGGGACCTGTTTGCTTAATTTGCAAACTTGTCAATTGGGAAGTAACGATTAGTTGATAGCGTTGCTTTTGAACAAGCAATTTATGACACCATTTGGGTTGTTAGGAGTTGTTAGACAAATTTCAGTTATGTTTTTCCTTTTATTTTCTTTTCTAAATAGACATTCCATGCACGTAGCTTAACTCCATTGGTTGTTTAGGGTTGTTGTTGAGATCACTCATAGTATATACGTGAGCATTGTAAACGAGATGAAGGTATGAAATGTATTGAACTTGCTTCTGTTTTCTGGTTACTAAGCCACGAGTAACAATTCAAGCTTGAATTCGTAACATCTGATATTAGAGCTCGTTCCTACTATGGGCAATTGGTGAAAATGGTGGGAGGATCCAGACCACCATAGGACGAAATGTTGAAGCACCATGAACAACTCATCGTAGGGCTTCAGGCTTCTCAGGAACGAATCGAATGGAGCATACTGTAGATGAACTAAAGGAGAATTTGACTCAGAATTCAACTCCAGGATGAACACAATGGAAAAGAGCATCGCCGACATGACAGCCTAGCTCCAAACCATGGCAAAGGGAAAGGGAGGTCAACCTGCTAAAGGGGAAGATTCAATCTCAGTTGAGATTCTGCACAGGGGTCTATTTTGGGTAAGCCAACTGGATTCGCTCACACAACAACACCCCCCACTTTCAATCCACATCCTCACTTCAATCCACACAACAACTATATATTCCTGAGCACATGGATAATCAACGACACTTTAGAGATCCATACTCCAATTGGGAAGATATCACACTTACGAAAGCTTTAAATGGGAACTTCCCAAGTTTAATGGTGATGATCCTAGATCCTGGCTTAAAAAGTGTAATAAATTCTTCAAGTTCAATAGAGTATTAGAGGAGGATAAGGTGGAGATGGCCACCATGAATATGGAAGGAGTGGCCGATGACAGGTATCAGGGATCGAGAATGGGGGTTATTGATGCTATGAGATGGGAGTATATATTATTCCTAATTCACTGATTTTCATGATCAGTTCTTGTTCCTTAATCCCCAGACGTTGTTGGTCTTTGATTCTTGGAAAGCAATCCCTAGCCGAGCCCCGTGTGTATCTGTTGGTGTGTGCGTGAAAGTAGTAGAAGAAAGAAAGAACCAAAACGAAGGAAAAAGTCTCTTTTTTCCTTTTCAAAAAGTCATCTTAAAATAATATCAAAGATCCAGAATCGATAATTACATTGAGAGGCAAAAGAAAATTACGAGCGTCAAAAGTTGACGACTCTTTTGGCCATTGAATCCGACTAAATTAGCTGGAACACGAACTCAGTTAGCTTTAGATACGAAGCAACATAAAATAAATCATATTTGATGAAGAATGTTTTTACATTCTGAGAGGAAAAGTGATGATGTACTTCTGTATTTACCTTTCATTCTTTCACTTTGTGCCTCTTTCTTATGCTACGACATATCTCCATTTCTTTTCTGTATAATCAACATGTTTCACCAAACTATTCCTGCAACACTTCACTCCTACAATACATTTAGATGCACAACTCATGATTGTAGTTGTACCATACAAGAATCAAAATTCATCCCATCTTTTTTACTACGAGTATAACTTTTCAGTAACAAAACCGTTCCATTCCGTCACGAGTAAAGAAAGACCAAATCTCTTTGCATTATAAGAAAATGCACAGCGATAACATTAAGCACCGCAAACAGGGCGACATTTATAGGAAATGACTGCCTTGTTCCTAGTAGATCTTTTGAATGGAAAACCAAAACCTAGTCCTCTAGTCATGCAGGTGTGTAAGACAATACTAAATACACAGAGCTGTAGACATGCAAACAGCAGCGCACGGATCCATGTCCCTGAGATTCTTGAATATAAGGGCTCGAATCACCACGACCAATTTCGCCACCACAAAATGATCCAGCCACTGTAACCCCAGGGAAGTTCTCCAAGAACGGAGAGCTGTCAACATTAGTTTGTCCAAACAATGGCTCACCACGACCACAACAAGAGAAAATAATGCCTCCAATGACTTCCCTCTTATCAGGACTTGCAGCACTACCCGTTGGGCGTTGAGGATTATTCTTGCTAAAATCCACCTTCATACGGCCAGAGACAGTGCTACAAGAAGATAAAGCAGCACTGGAATCTGAATGGTAGAAGCGAAAGGAATCACCGGTTTTGATACCAATATCTGCTACAAAGAGATACTCTTGGTTATCTCTGCAGGAAAAATCAATGAGCAAAACGGATCAATTTGGATGTCCACAAGAAAACATCAAAAGGCTACAGTAAGAATTTGTAGTCACAAAGGCAAGCGCAAAGAAGCAAAGCAGGCAGGTATGCACAGGCACAAGCTCATTTAGCCTCAAAGATAACAACAGGACTTTCAAAGGTACTCGAGGAGAATCATGCTTTTGTCCGCGATACAGCGACATGGTAAATGAGGGTCATAAGCAGCGAAAATGATTATTATCGTATAATGCTCTCACCAAATTACATTCAGCTTTTGCTAAAAAAAATGGCAATGAAGCCTTTAAATTAGGTTATACATGTCTAGACGAGAAAAGCTATTTTTAAATACCAACTTACTATCCCATTACAGTTTTCAAATTTTAGTTATGCTTTACCATCAAATTAAAGCATTATGTGCTAACTTTATGATCAAAATCACTATCTGAAGATTCTTCTGGACTCAGAACTGGCACTTCACTTTTATGATTTAGAAGCCGATACCAAAAATGCAAAATGAGCGGACCCAGTTGTCTACTGAGTTGAGCTAGACTGATGTTCAATTTTCCCTAAATGAACAGCTAATGGAAAAGCCTCAATCTCAACAGCAGCAGAAGACTAATGTCTGATTTAGAATATCATTGCGCATAACACCATCTAATTGTCATCGAGTGGGAGGCGGGCGGGCGGAGGGGGGTGTGGGGGAAAGGGAACTGCAGTTCAAGCAGACAAGGATTTATGCAGGAACAGAGATGAATAAAAGGCAACAATGTCTTCAACTTAATTGGTATAAGTAAGCGAAAACATCTGACATTAATTTCAGTTGCATCTAGAAACTATCGCATCAGCCTAACTAGATCCATCTTAACCAGAGAAAGAGTCGATTATTTACTGTATAAAAAAAAAACAACACGAAAACAACGTTTAACCTGTTTAAGGTTCAATGTTAAAACTTTTTTTTCGTACAAAGATCGAGTTCATACAATGGGTTCACAAACTAATCATGCGCCAGTTAAACCCTTCTAACCATGGACTACTGTACAATTGATTAAAAAATATCTGAACATAACTAAATACGAAGAAAGTGGCAGAATTACCCCAGAACTTCATGAAATGTCTGAGATGTTATCCAATCCTTTTTATCAGATGCAATAGAACATTTTCTTCTTTTCGTTACCCCAATGTAGAAAGTTGGAAACTGCATTCGGTCTCCTAGCTGTCACAAATCATCACACTAATATGAGGCGAGCATAAAAAACCGAGAAAAATAATTAAAACTGATGGCAAGTTTGTGGGTGTAAGCAGAGGCCAAATGCTGCTCCTTCCGCGCAATGAATTGGTAGCTCATTACTTAGAGAAAGAAATAACACCAGATAGACCCGGCTAAATTTTGACTCTGACTGAAAAAGACTTGGTAATCATTTATTTGCCTCGAAGATGGTCGTAATCACAACATTAAACTGGATGAGACCTAGACCAGAGTATCCAAATGTGTAATAGAGCAAAGCTAAGTAGGAAGTTCCTAAAGGTATAGATAAGCATACTTCATCAAATACTTGACTTATAATAGTTTGACCATCAAGATTCTCACGGAGCCCTTCTCTTCTTGCAGTGAGCCAAGTCAAACAGTCCCCCCGTTTCTCTCTAACAGAAGCCGCCTTGTATGTGGGACCTATGGGTGATAAACCATTTGATAATGCAGCATAGAATTGTGTTTCTCCCATACCTGCTCATTGATTTCAAAGAAGTGATACATGGAAAGAAGTTAGGTAGAAAAAAAATATTAAACGACGTGAAAGCATCACATAAAAAAGAAAAAAAAGAAATGCTAACGGTTAAGAGCGAGTAAATCAAAATCACACAAAAAAGCAACTTGATAGCAACATCTCTCACCACATGGTCAATGGGAACATATGAAAGATGAAATGTATTGCAAGCTCCCAAAAAAACATACAGAATGAGCACAAAAAAGCTTTGAGATGGCCTTCATACATATGTGTTTATGGTAAGAATCAAAGACCCATAATTGCGTAAAAGACTCTTATGCAGAATGGCTTCATAAAGAGCCAGCTTCCACACAATTTTCCGAAAGCATGAAAATACTCACCTCTAAAAATATTCCAAGTAACATTACCAAAATTGAATAAACAGTTAAGTTTCTCTAGTATAGTCGAATTTTCCATTACCATAAAGGTTTGACTCTACTAACACTAATTAAAGAAGAAGTGAAGGCAGTGAAGCTTTGAACTAATTTTCTTAAATTAAAATGCAAAAAGATTTCATGTTCAGGAACCCACCGGGGTGTCAGGAATTCCCAAAAGTGTAGACATGATGTGAAGGCAGTGAAGCTTCGTAGTAATTTTCTTAAATAAAATGCAAAAAGGTTTCATGTACAGGAACACACTGTTTTGGGGGGGGGGGGGGGAGTAAGGAATTCCAAATGTGTAGACACACTCAAAGTTGTTTAATTATACGAGTGTGTGTGCATGTGTAAAAATTCTTCCGTCTTTACCAAAGGAAACAATAGAGCATGTAGTTCCAAAAAAATTCAAAACATCAAATCCTTTCGAAGGACAAAGTAGTAGCTATAATGCATAATTCCTCAAAACCAATCTTCAAATATATGGTTACACCACCACCATTAGAAGGAATCAGGAAATACAATGTACCCAAAATTACAGAAACAGTGTTGACTGGGTTGTGCTACAGAACTTACCCTGTGGTTTGTCCCTGTCCCTTGCAAATACCAAAGCCACGGCAGCTGAAGTGAAGTTGTTACACGTGCTGATGCTCTTTGCACTATCACCTCTGTATACGTACTGACAACTTGCATCACCCACAATGACAGTCTCCGGAGACATGGCATAATCTGCAGTAGTAAAAGACAAATAGCAATTACAACTATGCATCAGCTCTTTCGCATGTACCAGACTTGCAGGTGGAAGACAAATTTAAGCATGGAGTGATAAGTCATTTAAAGTTAATAAAGCACTTTAGACGGAATCTGAACATATTACCACAGCATGGAACTAGTTCGAAACAGTAACTCATGTTTCTAATAAAATACTGTTTATCTAACATTTTTACTACCTTGCATTTATAATCCCACTACCACATAGCATAGAAGAATACCAGCTCAAATTTTTGCTATGGCAATATACGACACCGACGACAGAAATCTATTTCCTTAAAAAACACATCAATGTGATTTGAAAATGTTTTACAATTGAATACATAAGATATCAATAAGCTTTCAATATGATAGTATATTATCAATATACTACTCACCCATCTTTTCAAGAACAGGTTTCATGCCAGTTCCGCAGTCCTACCAATATATGCCAGTCAAGTATTAGAAATGAAACACAAATCAAAGCATAGGTATTAATTTATTTAAAATAATCTGCGATATTTTTTTACAAAAAAATATGAAGAAAATCATGCAATTAGTTGAATCAGCTTACGCCAAACATTATAATCGCAGAAGGGGACATGCATCCTGAAACAGAAAGTGTGCGCTCCCTGATATCCTTAATGAACTCGTCAATCATGGGAACCTGCTGCTCCTGAAGTTTAGTGTGTAGGTCAAGTCACTTTCTGCCACAACTTAAACTGTGGAAAGAACTAAATTTGCAATTGGATTTAAAGACCAAAATGTGCAAACTTCAATGGAGGAGGGTTGTGTTAGGTAGCCTAAGCGTAATACTTTGTCAAATCTTTTATGAACATGAATTGTAATATTCCTTGCGTAAATGCAAGGACGACACCAGTCTATATGTTGACTTGGCATTGAAACGCATGGAATGACGTAAAACAATTCATGTAGCCGACCCCAAGTGATTGAGTTTAAGACTTTGTTGTTGTAAATGAGCAAACTTCAAACAAATTTCATTCTGCATGCGATCAAACTTCGATCGGATGCCAAAATTTTAAAGTCTTTGGCAGCTAAAGAGGGCCTTTTTACCTCATTTTGCTTCAAAAGCGGGATGATATCGACTTTCAACCCTGGTACAAAGCCAACGGTCAAAGCAATCGCTCGGTTTGCACTCTCGTTTATATTCAGAGGAGCATCGAGACCCTCATCCACATCTTCATCTTCGGTTACTTCCCACTGAATCTGCTCAAGACTCCATTAATTAGCAAAAACCATGTATAAGAGATGTCCTAACTTGGTCTCACATGTACATATCAATCGTATACAAATAAAAGTTACTCCCAAAAAGAACAAGTTCAAAGTAAAAAGGCAAAGAGTAAAAGTTACACCTCCTTAAATTCATTTGAAAGTGCATCCCTTCCCATTATTCCAGAAGGTAGAGAAGTAATGATAGGAGTTTTCGATCCTAATTTTGAAGTAATCTGCACATTCACAAATTTCAATACATCATAAATTGAAAGGAAAATATGCGCAAAACTAAGACAGGCGAGAAAGAGGGAGATACGTACGAGCTGGTGAGCCTGTTGCAAATCAAAGGAAGGGCCAACGTAGACCATCGCAAAATGTGGCCGTATGGGCTCCAATAGCACCTTTCTTACTACCTCTTCCGCAGCAACCTTATCATAATTGGAAATACAGTATCCAATTAAATGCCCTAATTTCCAATTTAAATACTACATATCTACTGGATTGGAAAGGGAAAGGACATGAACTGATTAGTACCTGGAGAGAGGGATTGAGGGAGAAAGCGGAGGAGAGCTTAGGCCGGGAGAGAAGGCGGTCGCAGACGAGGTTCCAGGAGCGGCTGACGCAAGCGGCGGAAGCGAAGGATAAGGCTGGAAGTCTAGCGAGTACGTTCTGGAGGAGGTCTTCTCCTATGAATTCAATACTTCCTCCTCCGGCGAAACGCAGCTGCCTCTCCTCTATCGGCGTAGTCATTTCCGATAGTCCGGTCGTTATTTCTGTTGCTGGTTTTTGGTGCTCCTCCGTGCCGACGCTGGGAAAGAATTTGGTGTATTCGTATAATCGTGTTACGTACCAGACGTAAAGCGCTTGTAATGGTACGTTTTCTAAATATTAGAAACACCCACACCCCCCTTCTAAATGGAATATTTCATTCTTACCCCCACAGAGATGATCAAATAAAAATGAGTGGCTTGTAATGGAATATTCGTCCCTGGTATCGATGGGAGATAAGCCTCCACCAATTTCTCTCCAAAATCATCAAAAAAAAAAAAAATCCACATAACATGATTCTTGGTTTCGTTGGTCGAGTGACAATAACTATCATTAATTATATACGTGCAAGTTGACGATGTTCTCCAAGGAAATTGGTTTCATAGTTGCTTCAATATGCAAGAGGAATGATGATGCATGCATCATCACTAGTACTGCATCAGTTTTATCCTTCTAGGGATGGAGCAATGGCTGGTGAAGGAGAAATAGTAGTATCGTTAACACGAGAAAATTCAAGTTTCTTTATAAGCTCCTTAGCAATCATCGCATTCCCTCTATCGGATGGATGATACTCATCCCAAAACAGATACTGCAGGTATACACGTAAGAGCTGACCTAATCCCAAATGAGCAGCACGGTGCATCCGCGTCCGCAAATATGTTTTTAACCCATTAAGCCAATCAAGAAATTTCCCAAACATAATTTAATTTTTAGATAATATTGTAAAGAGAAATAAACTTGTTGCTTCCTAAAGCAACCACATAACGCAATTCTTTGATGAATTTTTCTGCTGCCTCCGCGCCATGTTTGACTTTCATCAATTCTTGGACTCCTTAAAATAGCTCAATTTGCTTATAAAGAGACAACCTTTAAATCTGCATTTTCAATTCATAATAAGCGATATTTTTGTTTATTGTTTAATTGATCCAACAAGCGGTATATTTTCGATTTGTAGACATCAGTAGCTTGTTATAAAATAAATGTAATTGGTATGGTTGGTTACTTCCTCACTTTTACATTTCATCAAACAGATTACAAGCATTAGAGGGACTGTAGTGAAAAAAACATTAAACGAGGTACGGTAGTGGAAAATATAGGGAGCGGCATTTAGAGGGGCGATTGTGAGAAAAATATGAAAAAAAGTATTTTCGACATTAGAGGGGCGATAATGAAAAAAATTGTGGCGGCATTTAGCACCCAAGGGTTATGTTAATGAGTATGCAGAGGAGGAGAAATGATGCTCTTTAAGTAATATAAAATTGAAATATTTTTGCATTAAAATTTTACATCAAAATATTAATGTACATCATTATTATATATATATATTAATAATATTGAAACATTTCTTTAGAGTTATTATCATTGTTAATATTTTTCATCATAAAATTATTTTAAAAAAGGAAAAAGACGGGAGGAGGAGTATGGGTAATCTTTTTTTTTTTTTTCTATTTCCTTTTTTTTTTTTGAATTGTTAGTGATTTTTCACTTAATTTCTACATAATTTGAACCCGTAATCTATTGAAAATAGGAAAGACGTGTTATCATTAAATCGCACATCGTTGTGGAGGAGTGTGGCATGTGTGGGTACTTGATTGTGCTTGCTGTCATAAAAGGGCAAGTTAATTGTAGTGACCTCCTGAAACTTTTCCAGAATTTACCCTCCTAGCAGGCAAAATGATATTTTTGGCTCCTGACTTTTGATCTAGTAGACGATTTAGTCCCTAACGTTCGTTAATTTCTAAGTAGTCCCTGACCTTTCAATACCAAGGGCGACTTGATCCCTGCCCTAATTTTGACCTGGTTAACTGTCCTATGTGGCATGAAAAATCATACGTGGCAGTGACATGGAGCTTGTGTGGATAAATAATTTGCGAAAAAATGAACAAAAGACTATTTTGCCCTTCGTTCCTCCACCAACCTTTGTGCAGCACCCTTCCCCATCAGAAACCATCATAACTTC
>JAOTQG010118594.1:0-10971 GCA_025631175.1 Iris virginica | reverse complement strand
ATCCAAATCAACTCTATACTAAATTCAGTTGGAAGTTACTTTACATGTTTTGCTTTTCAATGGAACCATCACACACAAACAACAACAAAAAACAACCCCTCCCCACCCAGAAACCAAAACCAAAAAAACTTGAAGAGCATTTCTATTTGATGCACTTCAGGAAATCACCGATTTGACAAATCTCACCTACGTTGCAATTTCGCCTTGCGATCACACTTTTGACATTAATGATCAAACTTACCGACCCACCTACGTCCAATTCTTCGATCCAAGAAAAATCAAATCCGGCCAACTAAATGATTAGAAGTGTTGGCTAGGTATAACTCTCACACAAACGTCAAGGAGAAATCATCAGATAATCCTCTTGAAGAGCGTGTATCCCTCTCGCTACCGTGTGAAGAGTAAAATTCTTCATCCCCTTCCTTCTCTTTCACTTCCTCAATCCTCTCTACGGCTTCCCTCATATCCCACCTCTTATCCACGTCAGCTTCACAACAACTCAACCCTATCTTTAAAAGCTTCACCATCTCTCCTTCGTTGCTCTTGTCATACCCTCCCATGTCTTTATCAAACACCTCGTTTGTTATATTGTCATGAACAACTGAGTTCACTAATGTTGCCAAATCCGTGTCGCTTCCTTTACCTTGTTGGAGAGAGTTTGCCGGGAATTTCCCTGTTAAAATTTCAAGAATCAATATTCCAAGACTCCAAACATCGGTTTTCTTTGTTATGCGGTTGTGTTGCTTGTATTCTGGTGACTTGTAGGCGATCATGAGATCTTGTGCTTGTTCTTGATTCGTTATTGGAACTAATCCGTAGTCGGTGAGACGGGGCTCATATGATTTATTTAGAAGTACATTCGAAGATTTTAGGTGGCCGTGTGGTGCTATTAGACTTGGCAGCTCATTGTAGAGGTATTGAAGGCCTTTGGCTACCCCTTTCACAATCTTCAAGCGAGTTGGCCAGTCAGGACTTGGGTTACCATGAGCATGGTTGCCTGAAACAAAACAAGTTATTAACGGCAAAAAAAACAAATTAGGAAGTTGTTCAGGTAGATATGTACAATCTAAAAATCATTAATGATTTTAGTGACACACACACACACACACAAAAAAAAAACAAAACAGAGACTTACCATGGAGATGAACAGCCAAGCTGACATTATCGACATAATCAGAAACCAGGAGTTTCTCCTCTTTCCTGTAGTAGAAAGCCACAAGCGGAAGGACATTAGGGTGTCTCAATCTGCCTAACCTTCTCATATGCTCTTGAAAGTCTTCTTTCCCTACATTGTTCATTTGCCTAAACCTCTTCACCACCACCACTTGCCCATTTGTAAGAGCGGCCTTATACGTGGAACCAAAAACTCCGCTACCCAATATCTCGGCTGAAGCTTTTAGCAAGTCCGGCAAGTCGAATCTCTCTCTATCGTCCCGCAAGAATGATAACTTCTGGCTCGGCTCTCCCTTCCTCGAAGAGTGTTCCGGTGACCCTTGCACTTGCTCCAACTTATCGAGGTCAGCAGAGGCCGCCTTCTTGTGGACTGGAAGTGATGACACTGAACCCTCACGATCATCCGTCGGTGATGTAATTTCCTTGCGCTGGCGAAGGATGACAAAAGCTGCAGCGATCCCGGCAAGTGCTGCCACTATCACTATCACTATGATCACGATCGTGCCAGCCGAAATTTTCCCAGAAGGACATTCTGCCAGTGGTGCCCCACAAAGATCTTTGTTGCCTGTCTTGTAAAGTTAATAAGGATGGGTATGTAAGTACCTTATCAATCCGTTAACTAAATCCATAAAAATGGATTTCCAATGCCTTACAGGCTTCATTAGGTTTCACTCTTCATTAAAATGAAAGAACAAAAATTAACATGAATATCAACAATACAAAACGACGAGAAAGACTGTGAATTGATATTAGTTTTAATCAAGCTAGGGGTAGAGGGCGTAGGCCAAAGTTAACAAGGTTATCGACAATACAGAAATACATGAATGGTGAATTGACATTGTATCGTGTGAAATGACAAAAAATGATTCATGTATTCAATTCTAAATGATTGAGATTAAAACTTTATTGTGGTAGGTGTTAAAATTGCAGAAAACAAAACTGTATAATATATTCCTATATAAGTATGTTGTTACGGTGCACAATATTGAAGCAGGTTATAATAGCAAGAAAGGAAGGCCACCTGCGAATGAGCTTGCGTCGAACTGTCGGAGCCCTTCAGGAATCTTGCCCTCCAATTGATTGTTCGAGAAATCCACCTTCTTTGTCCTTGTTTTCGAAAGATTTGGTACCTCCCCTTCAAATTGATTATCTCCAAGGATAACCTCGTTTAGCCTCGGCAACAGGATTAATGATGCCGGGATGGTACCCGAGAATTGATTATGGTCCAAGTAAAGTTTCTTTAGCGATAGCATCCCTTCAAAAGCGTTGTCTGGAATCTCCCCTGAGAACTTATTGTTCGACAAATAAATAGATTTCATTTTCCTTACTTTCTTCAAATCAGGGAAGGGGCCATCAAAGTTGTTGTTGATAAAGCTGATGGTTCGGAGTAATGGTAACTCTGAGACGATGGACAGGTCAAGGGTACCTTTAAGTCCCATATTCTCCATCTGTAGTCCCCAGACGGAGCCGTTTGAGCAAAGGAGCCCACTCCAATTCGATCTATGATCGTTGCAAGGCTGAACAGAAGGGTCCCAGTTGGACAAGGCACCGTTGTCATCTAACGTATCCTTGAATCTGAGGAGGACCTCGGACTCGGATGAACCCAAAATGGATGAGGCACGTAGAAGGACGGAGGCAAGGAGAAGGTGTGCTATTAGAAAACAACGAGAGCGAGAGATCAAAGAACGAGCGCTTATAATTATAAGTCGAGCCATGGCAATTTATTGGAGGATGGTGGCACGCGCACTTGCCCCGGTGCGCGCCCTTTTGAAGGGGCTCCTCCTGCAAAAATGAGAAACGGTTTCTTTCGAGGCTGATCAGAAGGGGCTTGAAGAAGAAGAAAATGAATTTCTTTGTGGGCGAAGGAGGGAAGAGAGGTGCCAATATTATTAGCATGATTTAGTGGAGGGGAGGGGAGGGGTTACTACGCAAATGTAGTCAATGGTTGACATATGGTCCTCCTCTCTTGTCTGAATGATTTTCACCATTGTTGCATCAGACTATTGCGGACTGCCTTAGAAATTCACTTCTTCTTCCTATTTAGTTTTTTTTTTTTTTTTTTCCTTCTTCTTTTTTCCCTCTGAATTTAATTAAAATTTCCAAATAATGCTACCAGCTGATTTTAGAGTTCATGAATTTAGACAAATTAAAGCCACTTTTTGTCTCTGCGTATGTTCTTTTAAACATGGTCGTCGATTATCTTTTTAATTATAAACTTTTGGATAAAATAACGCCTGATTTCTGACCAATAAAACATGGCCGTGTTTTATCTATCTTTTATGTGATTTTTTTTTTTTAATAAAAGAAGAATATCATTGATAAAGAAAAGAATTACAAAGAAGGCGGACAAGAAATTCATCAAAAACCGTCAAAACATAAAAGAACCGAAAAAACACATTCACTGCATAGCAACTCTCCAATCTCAACAAATCTACTTTCAAAGACAAGCCTTGAAAAGTTCCAAAACTCGTAGGCCAAAGAAAAGAAGATAATCATAATAATAATATTATTAATATTAATTAATTAATTAATAAAAACTATAATAATATGGCAAAGAGGATTGATAAGTCACGACATATTCATTAGACGATAAATGTTCAGGTATTTTTGAACAGTAGTTTACAGGATAAAGTGAAAAAGTCATAGCTCCGCATAGAGCTTGGCTACACTGCTTATTAGTCGAGACTGTTTATAACTCTATACAAGGAACTCAAGTGACTTGTATCTTAGAATTTCTAACCTAAAATTGACTAAAGCCTTAAAAGTAACAACAGAAAGCATCAGCGGCTTGGACGCATTGCAGCTGGGAGGGGCTCAACAGCAGCTAGAGGGTTCACTTGGTATGAGAAAGCCAGTTGCCACAACTCCATCATAGCTTTCTTCATAGACAGTGCCTGCCTCTTAAGAATCCTGCATTAAGGAATGGATCTTCTGTCAAGGATCATTACAAAGTTCACCATGTCCAAATTTTCCCACTGAAATGTCCTTGTTTTTTTATTGTGTTTCATGCTTTTAAGGATCTGGACATTCTCCTAATGTTTCTACAAAAAGCACTCCCAGAGTTGGATAATCTTAACAAAACCAATGAAGAAAGGCAAGAACAATATAATCTGTATAATATATGTTCTTATGTTAATCACTAGTATATGCTAGGGGCTAAGTAGCCTTATACCCTACTGCATATTGATAGTCATAAATAGTTTCAGTATCATGCTGCAGTTAGGCTTGAGAAGCAAGGGCAAAATTAAATGCAATGCATTTTAAAGAATTACAGTAACAGATAATCTTCATACCTTGTTATATTAGCTCTCTTCGTACGCATAAAATAACACATCAGAAGTATCAAAGTGCCAAGCAACACATTTCCGTTTGATACAACTAACCGAACATTTCCCAACTTCAAATTGATTGTGCGAAACCACCAAAGGCATGGAACCTTGCGTTGGGGCAGTTTCATAATTGCTTCTTTCGCACCTTTCTCCCAGAATTTCACTTTCTCGGCATCAGTGGCCCTCACTGATCCCTCATAAGACTTCAATTCTTTTAGAGGAGCAGAAGAAGTTCCACGTTCATCTGTTTGCAGAGTCGAGGCAGCCTGCGAATGGCTGGTAACCTTGGAAGAATACATCGAGTGCACTTGCCTAAGAAGTTCCTTTGAGAAAATGAATAAGGACCAGTATTACTCTTTAGCAATGAAATAAACAAATACCAGACAGAACAGTTGAGCATATTCATGCATATGCTCCGATAAAATAAATACTTCTCCTGGTATAGATCCAAATTCCAAACTAAGTTGCATGTAGAAACATTCAAGTTCCAAAAACGACAAGTTACTCCTCGACCTACATACTTTAATCAAATTCCAAGAATTTCTAATAGAAGCACCATATGCCTTAATTGGGGAGTGATATATTTTCTTACATATAGCCTGGGTCATGATTTTCCACTTAAATACTAATATGTATGTATGTATATATACATATGTACGAATGTGTGTATGTATGTATATATATATAAATATATATAATATGAAAAGTTTGGTTCAATGAGAAGTTGGTCCTGTGCCTTGGCAAGGCTTGCTAAGTTTTTCCTACTTCACAGTGGCATCTAGCTTGTTTGTTAAGACTGGTTTCCCCTTATTTCCTCCATGCAGTCAACTTCCAAAAAAAAAACAATGTTCTCAACTGGAACCTAGATTCATATATTCAGACATAGCTGCATAGCTGCATAGCTGCATAGATGACTGATAAGTGTTGGATTCTGCAAATTAATTATAGAACTGAGAAAAGAAAGACAATAAGCTCTTGAAAACATGTCAATCAATCATCTAGCCAATCAAGCTTATAAATGAAGTAAGTGAGACCAATTCATATTAAGATGAGAAAACTATTCTACCTGTCGACTTTGCTCAGGCAACGCAGCTTTCTCAACCCACGATATAGCAAAATCAATGTCATTTAAAACTTCTGAGAGAAGTGTTACAACATACACCTCAACGATGTGAAGGTACTCTTCAACTCCTATAACAAACTGATTGTAACATTCTTCGTGGTAAGTAACATCTGCTTCTGCACTAGCAAGAACATAATACCGTTCATCCACACATCTCCACTTGCTAAGATATTCCTCAAGAAACTCCCTAACACCAAGCTGACCCTCTTGCATCTGGAAGCACACCCTGAAAAAATATATAATCATGATATATATAACTAAAATGACTGCACCAAAATTATGTATATCCATTCCAGGACTGTTAGCAAAAAACAAAAAACAGACTGGCAAAAACAGACAATACAATAATTAATTTGCTAAGCTGAGTTCCTATAACACAAAAATATGCAAGCAGTGTCAACGACGAACTCCATTGCCCATTTGTCAGTAATGTACCCATACTATTTAGACTTTTTCAGACAGTTTCCCATCTGAGGTAGACTGAACAAGCAACTCACCATAGCATTTCAAAAGCATCCCCAAGATGCATCATTGGCACAATATGATGCCACAAATGCTCTCAGTTTCTATCTTAAACACTTAGCACCAATCGTCCTGAGGAATCATGGAGTTGGAGGAAGTTTGGGACTGCAGGTGTTCTTCCAGTTCTTTTATGACCATTGATATATGTATTTTACATATCCAATGACCTTTTAAGAATAATTATTAAAGCGGATACCAGTAGTAATACTCCTCTCATTAAGAGCTCAAACTTCATTCCAATGAATAAAATTCTGGAAGTACTATTTCTCCTAAATTTCCTTTCAAAAGTTGCCAGAAGCTAATAAAAATGAAGCGGCCCTGGCATCTGACATAAGCTATCAATGCAGTCAATACTAAAGCTCAACACCATCGTTGTAAACATTGCATAATAGAAACAGTTAAAAGTCTGATGATCCAATTCTTCGTGAATGTTGAGTAAATAATTTCCAGGAATCATCTTTCTATAAGATATAGAATACAAATTGCTCCGACAAGTGATGTAAGCAAGATTTAAGCATACCCAGTCAGGAAAACTTGAACAGGAATGACATTTACTGAACCAAACAAAATCTTAAGCTCCTTAAGTGTCTCCACTGTCCTGCATAGCAGCACAAAATTGTGAGATAAACGTAAGACTTCAGAATGAAAGTGGAGCTAAGTACAATGTACACATATCTCAGGCATACCAGGCCAGCAGATTTTGTTCAGGTCAGCAGGTTTTGTTCAGGTCAGCAGGTTTTGTTCATGACATGCTACCACTGGCATAGTAGCACAACAATATGAAGTTTATAATGCTTTCATATTCTCATCATTCTTAAGTGTAGAAAAGAGGACAAAATTAACAACTTTACGTGGCCTGCAAAAAGAGAATCCATCTGGAAACGTTACTAATCACCTTCCACCAATATCCATTGCCTACTGGAAAGATTTTTCGGCCCAGTACCTCTTGTCTCCAAACTTTCAACTTTCTAATCCTCAAGCATTTCCTATACTTTCTCAAATGACGGTAATTTATGGCCCATTTTTTGCAGATAGTATGATTGCTACTGGTGGTTTTCTACACAGTACATGTGCGGGAAAATACGCATTCCACTTAATTGTGTCTCTATATTAAACATTGCAAGAAAATGCTCTTGTGAAAGGTAAACCAAAAGTGACTCGTCATTACCAATTTCAAAACATTAAGAAGCTTTCTCACTAACTTTTGTATCAAGAGAACACGAGACTATTGAAATCTCAGGTTAGTGAATGCATTATGGAAGTATATGTACAAGCATCTCAGGGATTGAGTTCACTTGGGCTAAAACGAGAAAACTTCTGGATGAGAACTCCACAACCAGTTTCTTACGAAGGAAAGCTTTTCAGTACAAGTTATTCAATCCCAGGGTCCCTTCACATTTGATAGGTTGCATTCGCTTAACTATCATTTGGTGCCAAGAAGGTTCTTGATCATAACGACCACAATCACGCGCCCCTGGTGGAAAGCTTATTGAGTACAGGGTCACTTACCCCAGAACCATCAAATATAATAGGTGTAAAGACTATAACTGAACTAACATCAAGACTTTTTCTCCGATCCTTCTCTGCTCATGCTCATAGGAAACCCCTCATTACACTTATTGATCCACAAGTCATTCTCACAAATTTACTTACTCAGGAATGACCTGAAGTAACTACCATCCTAAAAGGTGCGAAAGCTTGCTTGTAACCGCCTATGATTTATTACTGTGCCCATCAAATAATCCTAAAACAACAACAAATCCAAAAGTACTCCCCAAATCCAACTGATAAAAGATTCCATAAAAGCACACCACTATGATTCTTCATATAGTACCCCCACAAAATTTTGATATCTAAGATGTCCAGAGAAACTGTAACATGGTAGGGTTCAAGATCTAATTTGCTTTTCTTCTTTCTTCACTGAAGTTTGAGATTCCTTCTCATTGTCTTCAATCAAAGCTCAAATAAAAGGATAAACAAGAATGGCATCATCTGATTTATCTTAGCATACAATCTACACATCTCGTCTTGTGTTCGGTTTGCTTGTCATAGCAAGAAAAAACGCATTCATAGTATATTGCACCGCACTATCCTGAAAGACTATGATGCAGGACAAGTGTGGCAACGCTTAACCTACAAGGATTGGACAATAATGATGTATAATGCAGCGGAATTAAAGATTTTAGAAGGCTGTTTTTAGGTTTTAATGGGTAGAATTGATAGATTAAGGATTTTGGGCGATTAGGGTCGTAAAACAAGCTGTCTGGGCAGTGTGATCACGGTAGCCGAGAAAGGTGATTTGGCTGTAAAAAGGGAAGAAAAGCCTGGCTTCACACCAAGGCAACCTTAGGCATCACACCTAGGTTTCATAAGCATCACACCTGAGGTGAATTGCATCACACAATTCAATAAATATGCAAACAATTGCTGGAAAACTCTTGAATTCCTAATTGGAAACTAATTAAAGACAACTAAAACCTGAAACCTATGAGGATTCGTACTCAATTTAGGAAACTACCAAAATATCCCTACATTATAAATATTAAAAACAGCTAAGTAATATAATATTGGTGCTCTTATATTTGCTTTTTCAGGATCCTCTAACTGACTGCATCAGACTAGGAACAGTATAAAGCACACACCAACTCAAGAACTAACACATCCAATAAAAGTCTAGCGATTTTAGACAGAATAATCAATACCTTCCAAGTTCCTTGAAGGACTGAACAAGCACCATACCCGCTGATTCTCGCATGTCATACAACTCAACATCTTCTGCAATAACTCCATTGCGTTGATTTTCGCATAGACGTCTGAGTACAGAGGAAGCCAACGATGCTGCTTCTTCAAACATACAACATACAAGGTAACTGCAAATCAAAGTAACATGAATATAAGAAACTGAAATTTCAAACTAACAGCATTACAGCACTAGTCGAGGCTCACCATGTTATTTCCATAAATTATTCGTATATGAGAGATGCGGTTTGGCTAAAGTGTACAATCAAGTTGATATATAAGACTAAAATTGACTTTCGTAGTATGAAAATGCAATAGGGAAGCACTTGCTAAAAACGATGATGCCAATGGAAATGTGTTGCATTGGCGAATTAATAAATTAGATACTCCTTCCGCCCCAAAAAGAATATTTCTATTTCCCTATAGAAAAGACAACTTAAGACAATATCAAAGTATCATTTGGCATACATTTATTATGTTTTAGATTCTCAAATTTCACTCAATGTTAGAATATTAAGTCAACTATCGATTACAAGTTTACAACTCACATTCAAGAAAGATAAGATGAAGAAACTATTAACAAACTATGTGATGAACCTAAGAAACTATTAACAAACTACACGATGGACCTATCCTTCAACATGATGGTCTGATCGAATCGCAGCAATTTAACCAGGAAAATATGTAGATATCATCATACCGACGCTGACGAATAATGAAGGTTATTGTGTATCATATGTTGGCTATGCATTGAATTATGGAAATATAAGACCATTGACAGTAATTAGTGTACATCAGGACACGTATAAGTTAGATTTCATTGGAATTGGTTGACAAACTAAAAAGTCTAAATTAGGAGAGAAAGCAACAAGTTGAATTAGGGTTAAGACCTTTCAGAGCGCTCGATTTCATCCCAATTCGGGGCGTTCTCCGCGCCGGAGACGGCCATCTGTTCTATCTGTCCACTGGCTGGGAAAGTCATTGCTTTCGCCTCCGTCGACCTGACCAGTGGAGTGAGGCTCGTCTGTTCCGCGTTTGGCAATAAACGCACTTCCGTTAATATGAAGATATATCGTTAATTATCTCGTTGAATATATAACATCCCCGTCTAGGTCCATTCGTATATGGAGGTTTTTTTTTTTTTTCTTTCTCGCCAGTATCAAGAACTATGTCCTTATTAATTAAATATGATCCGGTTCATATGTCTAACATTGACGGGTGAGTCTCTCAGCAGAAATTTTTTACATATGGTGAGACTCGAACTCAAGACCTCCTTAAGCAAATTTAAGCAACTTACCACTTGGACTAACCCCCGTTAATATATTTATATATGGAGCTACTATTCACTCCATGTAAGGAGTGTTGCTCATTTAAAGAGAATGTATTTATTTTTTCATTCTTCTCTACTATCTTTCTCTCTCATCAATTAATTCCTAAGAGATTTACTCTAATTTTTCTAATTAAAACAAAAAAAAATTAATTTAAATTACATAATTAATGTCTAAATAACTCATTCTAAATCTAATCTCTAAAAAAAATCGAAATTCAAATTTTAATATCAAAACGAATGAATAAATGAACAATAAGCACTGTCAAGTGAACAATAATCACTTACGAAATGAATATTATGTATTGTCGAAATTAATTCAACATAGAAGTAAAAATGAATTCATCGTAAAAGTAAAATGAATATTAAGCAATGACAAAATAAACATTTGTAACATTCACCACTCCAGTTTATAATATATCAAAATTCAAAATAAATACCATATTATAATCAAATGAATAAATGATTGAATTAAATAAACGCACTGCCTTCTTATACGTATATGTCATAAAAAAATGAATCAAGTGATGAAGTGAATGAATATTACATACTAACGAAATGAACATATTTAATTTTGAAGTTGAAAGAGGCAGGGCCGGCCCAAGGGTAGGGCGAGCCGGGCGACCGCCCAGGGCCCAAATTAATAAAGGGCACCAAAAAAAATTCCATATATATGTAGGGCAATTTTTTTTGTTCTATTTGTGTATATGAAACGGTAGTTTACCAAAATTATCTTAATCTTCTTTTCAAAATTATCT
>JAOTQG010118583.1:0-10971 GCA_025631175.1 Iris virginica | reverse complement strand
CAAAATCAATACAAAACAAACACAAAATACAAACAAAAACAAAACATATTAAAAAACTTCACGTCCAAACGCACACATGTATCACAATTGGTGATCAGTTGTGCACTTTCAAAATGTTCACATACCCACCCTCGCAAGGGGTTTCATTCTCGTACAAGAGTGTAAGTATGAGTTTAAAATCTCGTATCCATACCCATTAGCCGAATTTTAGCCCGAGTCCTACCAATTTAAAAGGCTGTATAATCAATTTTTTAAATTATATTTTTAATTAAATTTGGGAGGTAATATTGGCTTACTATTGAGCATGGTAACGTAACATATTGGAAGATGGTCAGCAAGGTTGAGGTTGGTGGTGCTGTCACCGGTTGTCACCAGCAAGGTTGGTGCTATTAGCAACAACAAGGTTGAGGATGGTGCTATCAGCAAGGTTAACAACATCACTACAAATATAATGAGGTGTTTGGGTCAAACTGCCATGTACAACATATAGCAGGGGTCTCACTGTCATAAGTAGAAACTTGCAGGGCTTATTGTACTATTTTGTTTCTTCGTTAGTTAGCTTAGTATTAATAGTTATTGATGGTTTGTTTAGGCGATTAATTGTTGTATTCTCTTTGCTTGAAACTGCTAGTTCACGTTTTGTGGACCAACTTCATTGCAGTTTGTTTGAATTTCGATCAATGGAGTTTTCCTTCAATTTCTAACGACAAATCAATGAGTTTAGTTCATTTTAACAATCTTGACATGCTATTAGAGCATAGATCATCGATCTCGGCCTCAATTTCTAAATCCTTCGTAATTTTCTTCACCGTGATTCTTAGGTTTTTGAAACCTTCGAACTTTTAGACATTGATTTCGTCTTCTTCTGCAAATTTAATCATGAGTTCATCTACTACTCTTACTAATGCAACTCGAATCCAAGAGATTTTGATCGATTCGAACATGCATACTCTGTTTCTACACAACAATGATCATCCTGGAATGGTCTTGTCTTCCAAAGTATTAATCGACAACGAAAATTAGGGTGCATGTATTTGATCCTTTAGGATTTTGATATTGGCTAAGAATAAGGTTGGATTTATATTTAATAGCTCGTACGTTGTACCTCTGAAGACAAGGTGCGCGTTCCAACAATATGGCAATATTCTAGATTTTCAACACTGTTTCTGAAGAAATTAGCAATAGTTTAAGTTTTGTATCTATTGCTAAGACTGTTTAGGATGAGTTGAGTCATTATTATTCATCAATTGATGCACATCATTTATTTCAAATTGAAAATGATATGAATAGCTTAGAACAAGGCAATTTATCTGTTGAAGTTTATGATAATCGATTTAAAGATTTTTGGGATGAGTCTGTGGCTATAGACACGATTACAACTTGTACTTGTGAGTGTAATTGTGGTGCTGTAAGAGATCAAGAAGTAAGAGAGAATAGGAAGAAATTGATGCAATTTTTTTTGGGACTTCATGAGAGTTATGTTCACATTAGGGGAGAAATTTTGTGTACACCACGGTTACCTAATTTGAATCAAGCTTTCTAAATGGTTAAATAAGAAGAAGCAATTAGGCAAGGTTATATACCTTCACTAATTATGGCAGCTAATGTTTCACAATTTGCTCTTGTTCAACAACAGTTTGATTTACCACATCAATCATTTCCTATTTTTGAGCATGTAGTGGGTACTACCTACAATCAGAGAGGAAATTATAAGAGGACTCCTTTTAAGAAAGGTATAATCTGTTCGTATTGCTCTTAGGAATGATACACTAGGGATGAGTGTTAACTTCATGATTTTCCTGTTGGACATCATGTACATCCAACAAATAGAGAAAATTCACATGCTTCCATCAAGTTATAGTAAACTACGAGCCTTTAGTAAATTGCAGGGTACTGGGAGAGTGATGCAAGTTATGAATCATGATTCTTCAGAAAAAAACTTCTTCACTTTTAGGATCTACAGTTTCTTAGACTGAATTTGATGCTCTTTCTAGTGTATTCAGTAATAAATCACAAGCTTGCAAGAATCATTGTATTGTTCGTCCCTTGGCAAATTGGAAAATGCTTCCTTTTCCATCTAGTCAACATAAATCCACTGTTCCTTTTGCTCTCATACATTGTGATCTATGGGGTTCTTACAAATTTCCACTATTGGTGGTTGTAGATATTTTCTAATTATTGTTGATCAATTTAGTAAATTAATATGAACTTTCTTGCTACCCACAAAACAACATGTCGTTGCCACTTTCAAAGCCTTTCAAGCCTATGTCCAAACACAATTTTATATTGCCATACAAAAATTCAGAAGTGACAATGGAACTGAATTCTTCAACAAAGAAATTACTCCCCTTCTTATCAACTTAGGCATTGAATATTAGAGTTCATGCACATAGACTCCTCAACAGAATGATGTTGCTGAAAGAAAATATCAACAATTGCTAGAATTTTTCAGAGTTTTATGATTTCAACATGTCTTCCTATTCATTTTTGGGGCTACTGTTTGATGCCTGCTACTTTCATAATCAAAAGACTTCCGACTAGTGCTCTTGATCATAAAATTCCTTATGCTCTTCTACATTACATTATGCGTACATATGATCATGTGAAAGCCTTTGGCTGTCTTTGTTATGCCTCTATTCATAGTAATGATAAACTTGCTTCTATATCCATTAAATGTGTTTTCTTTGGTTGTCCTTATGGTCAGTAAGGATATAAGCTGTACAACCTTGAAACCAAATAATTTTTTTTAAGCAGGCATGTCATCTTTCATGAAACAATTTTTCCATTCTTGTCACCTTTATTGAAAGATCCTACCACTTCCATTCCTTATGATTTGCCTGGCCTATAGAGGATCCTATTCCTTTTTCTGTTCTTGTGTCTTTCACAGATAATTCCAACACTTTGCAAGAAACCTTAAAACCTCCTCCATCTAATCATTTTTCTCCTACCACAACACCTGCATCCAATCCTTCTCCTCCACAGTTCCACCAATCCAATCTTAGATCCTCTTCCAGAATAAGAACTCCTTCTGTTAGATTGAGGGATTATGTTACTCTTCCCAACTCTAAAGCTAAATATCACATTTCTGATTTCCTCTCATATGATCATGTTTCTCGTAATGATCATGTTTATCGGTGCACTTGATACTGTTGTTGAGCCTCAATCATATATCCAAGTTGTGAAGGATCCTAAATGGATTGAGGCCATGAATAGTGACATTTTCGCTTTAGAGACTAACAATACCAAAACTCTCGTGACCTTGCCTCCTAGTACACATACTATTGTTTGTAAATGGGTTTTAAGGTCAAGTTTAAGGCATATGGTAATGTGGGAAGATATAAGGCAAGACTTGTAGCTAAAGGTTATACCCAAAATGAGGGTATAGACTATCAAGAAAATTTCTCTCATGTTGCTAAAATGGTTTCAGTTAGGACTTTATTGATAGGCTCCTGCAAAACAATCGGACATTCATCAACTTGATGTCAATAATGCTTTCCTCCATGGAGACTTGGAAGAGGATGTCCATATGCAACTTCCTCAGGGATATGGTTCAAAGGATTCAAAATTAGTCTACAAGCTTAATAAGTCCCTTTATAGTCTCAAACAAGCTTCGAGATAATGGTTTTCTAAACTTACCGATGCTTTGCTGCTGCTTGGTTTACATTAGTCTACTGCTGACTATTCCCTTTTCACATTGTCCTAAGGACACCATTTCACTGCTCTTCTTATATATATGTGGATGATATAATCATTATTGGTAATCATCCTCCTACTATCAAAATGCTTAAACAGTTTCTGGATCACAAGTTCAGTATTAAAAACTTAGGGCCTATCAAATATTACATGGGACTGGAGGTTGTGAGATCCTCCCAGAGTATTCACCTCAATCAAAGGAATTATGTTTTGGATCTCTTATCCACTGCACATCTCACACATGCCAAACCCTTGTGTATTCCTTTTGACCCTAATGAAATAATTACTTGCCGACAAAGGAGATCTAATCTTTGATCCCTTTTTATGTAGACAACTGGTTGATAAGCTTCTGTGCTTGACATTGATTGGGCCTGATCTATCCTTTGCAACACATACTCTTAGCTCGTTTGTTCATTCTTCCAGAACCCCTCGCCTTATGGCTCTTCATAAAGTGCTCAGATATGTAAAGACTACAACACGGGAGGGTTTGTTATTTCCAAGTGATTCTTTTTTGGTTCTTCATGCTTATTGTGATAGTGATTAGGTAGTAATCTTAATGAGAGAAGATCAATCACTGGTTATTGCATGCTCATTGGTCCATCTTTGATTTCTTGGTATTCTAAGAAACAATTTGTCTTTGCCACAGGCTGTTGAGAGATCACTTGGCTTTATGGTTTGCTAAAGGATTCGCAAGTTTCTAATCCTCTTCATGTTCAGTTCTATAGTGACAATTCTATAACTATTTCTATTGCTTCAAATCACGTATATCATATCAGGACTAAGCATATTGAGCTTGATTGTCACTTTGTTAGACAGAAGGGGCATAGTGGATTGATATCTCCTCAGTTTATTCCCTCCAAATCCCAGCTTGATGATATCTTCACTAAGTTTCTTGGCAAAGATCTCCATTGGTCTCTCCTTTCCAAGTTGGGGTTCTCAATGATTTCTTACCCTCAACTTGTTGTGGGAGGGGTGGTGGTGGTGGGGTGTTGAGCATGGTAATGTAATAAATGGGAAGATGGTTAGTAAGGTTAAGGTTGGTAGTGCTGTCACTGACAAAGGTTGGTGCTATTAGCAACATCAAGGTTGAGGTTGATGCTACTAGCAAGGTTGAGGTTGGTCGTGCTATCACCAGCAAGGTTGAGGCTGGTGCTATTAACAAGGTCAACAACATTACTACAAAGATAATGAGGTATTTGGGTCATGAAACTGCCATGTACAATATACAAGCAAAAACTTGCAAGGCTTATTGTACTATTTTATTTCTTAGTTAGTTAGCTCAATATATATGGCTGTTGATGGTTTGTTTAGGTGGTTAACTGTTGTATTCTCCTTGCTTGAAACAGCTGTTCACGTTTTGCGTACTAGCTTCATTGCAATTTGTTTGAATTTTGATCAATGGAATTTTCCTTCCATTTCTACCGATTAATCACTGTGTTTAATTGATTTTAACAATCTTGACAAGTACAATGTGATATAATTTTTGATATTTAATTTTTAATTTATTTCATTATTTTTTTCTATTTCTCTCATATATATTTTTTTTACTTTAATCATTACAAAATTTCATATCATATAATTAAAAATCGCTACATCTTAAGATTATCCAAAATCAAGGGGGAAGTTGGAACAAGGCGATACTCGGGGGGGAATTTTGGTAGTGTTATGTTCTGGTCTTGGTACAACGCTGCAAAGCAGAACAAGTAATCCGGATTATCCCAAAGAAGAAAAACAAATTTCTACAAAAGGAAAATTATAGTGAAAAAATAATGGGTCTAAATAATTACAGATTACCCCCTTCGGCTTCATTGATTACTGAGCTTTCTAATTTCAATCTTTATTTTCCATGGAAACGGCTTTACGCTGACCGAATCCTGAGATGATTTCCCAAATCTCTCTCTCAAAATCAAATCTTTGTTGGTTTAATTCAACTACTTTTGCCACTTCTTTAACTGTCTCATCCGGGTATATCAGCTTTTTTTTTTGGTAATTCCTTTACTAAAAATTACTCCTACTGCCCTTTCATTCTAGTTTGATAGTCAGGCTCTAGATCTGATGTTTCACTCAGTTTAGTGTCAATATCTGATTATTATTGTTTTATTTTATTCTTGACTTTGTAGATTAATCTGTAATCTTGTAACTGTTGTTGTTGTTTGTGGGTAGTTTATTTGTTGTCATTATAAAGACTCTTACTTTCTTTCCATATATATATATATTTTGGGGGTGAGGGTTGTAGAATTATGGAGTTCTAGTTGTTTAATAACAAACCGGATGGTAGGTTTTAGTACCCATTTCTTGAAATTGTGGTTTCACCCATGTGATGTAAGTTTGAATTGGAGTGTTTGGGTGTTGTTTGTATGAGTTCTTGTTTTCTTCAATAAGCAGTTAGAGTTAGGGTTCCGGTTATTTGGCAAGTTTTGTGTCCCTTAATGTTATTGTTTATCTGTCCAATAATTCAAGTTTTACCATCTTTCTCTGTATCTTTGGGAAAGAAGTAAAAATAAAGATTTTGTGGATTTTACCCGGAAATGGATTACAGTCGAGATTCGGGGTTTTCGAATGGGAATGTTGTGCAAATAATCACTGGGGGGGCGAGAAATGGGGTTGACAATTGGGGTTTGGGGGCTGACCAGGCGGTTTGGGCAACTGAGGATGATTACGGTATTTGGGACGGGGAGGCGTCTGTTGATACCACTTCCAATTCAAATTACGATGGGAGGCAATCCCAAACTAGGTCTGGAAGTGAACCGCCAAATAAGAAATCAAGAAATGCCCAATCGGGAGATATGCAATCTTCTAATCGATCGAAGGCAATAGGAAAGATGTTCTTTAAAACGAAGCTGTGTTGCAAATTTCGTGCCGGGACTTGTCCATACATCACGAATTGCAATTTCGCTCATAGTATTGAAGAACTTCGACGGCCGCCCCCAAATTGGCAAGAGATTGTGGCTGCTCATGAGGAAGAGAGGGCAGCATCGTCAGAACCTAGGGAAGAGTTTCAGATTCCATCACTTGGGTCTTCTAGTTTCACTGTGGAGACTCAGAGATCTTACAAGGGGCGACATTGCAAGAAATTTTATACTGAAGAGGGATGCCCTTACGGGGATAATTGCACTTTCCTTCATGATGAGCAGTCTAAAGCTCGAGAAAGTGTGGCAATCAGCTTGGGTCCTGGGTCTGGTGGCGGATACAGTAATGGTGGCGGCGGTGTTGGTGGAGCTGTTATTGTTGGGGGTGTGGTTGGGGCTGCAACTGGAGCAACTGCAGCTAATTCCACCTTGAAGCCATCGAACTGGAAGACAAGGATTTGTAACAAGTGGGAACAGACGGGGTATTGTCCATTTGGAAGCAAATGCCATTTTGCTCATGGGGCTGCAGGTATAATATTATACCCAATTTCATTTCTTTTTCCATTTTTAAACTGCCTTAGATTTCAACTTCTTTAATTGTTCCTGATTTAATCTTTATCATTGTATATGAAAATTTAGAATAGTTTCTCTTTATACAAACAGTTTCACGAAGTACTACCTTGATTTGTTAGATGTCAGTACTTCTTAACTGACAGCATTAGACTTGGTCACTAAAATTTTTAAAGCTCCATTTTGAACGAGGTCTGAGTTTAATAAAGACTGGTGCTGCATGTTGCTTTACAAGGAAAGTTTATTAACTTGACTTTTCCTTTTTCCATTCTTATGATAATAGTTATTACTCTTATCTCATGGATTAAAGTGTGTGTTTGGGATGGGGGAGGAAGTGCTGGGAAGTTGGGAAGGGAGGTGCTGGTGTATTCATCTGAGGTTGTTGATTGTAGGAATATGACACTTTGTGCACTCTTTTCTTAAGAAGAGTTTACCATTGGCCCCTATATATATTTGAACAAAACAACTACACCTGTAACTTTGCCTTCTGTCCGGAAGAGGATCTTGTCACTGTGTCAGGTGAAGACTGTAAAGGTCTGCATTTTGCCTAGTAATATCTCCTTATTGAAACGTGCGAAGCACAGATATATGTACCTCTCAATTCAAGAACTTTCTGTCATGCTTCTCCAATTCCTCTATTCTGCAGAAGCTATAGTCTTGTGAGTTGTGCTTGATGTTTGTAATGGATTCAGTTTTTTTATTTTCTGGTTAAAATTGACTATGTATTTTGATGCCCGATGAAAACTACAGAATCTATCATATAGGACTCTGCCTCGCTTTGGAAAATAAGCTGAGACTGCCCTGCATTTGCATATTTCTGTGGATATTCATGCACTAAGCTCTGGGCATCAGTGGTGACATATAAGCCAAATGTGGTCCTTAGGTGGCAGCATGTGTAGCACCCAGCTAGGAATTAACAGCTCCCGTGCACCATGGGATTTAGGATGCCTAGTGTTATACAACCTCTCCATTGACTCTTCAGCAGCAGCTGCAAGGCTGGTTATAGGCCCACTGCTTGCACAAGCCTGTGAAGCACCCTTCTGTAATTTGCTCAACATACGTACCTCATTTGATGCAAGTTAGAAATTCGTTTTTTTTAATGAATTGCTACAAAAGTAGTGAAGATGGTGAGATAGGAGATAATGTTAACCATAGAATAAGATCAGGTTGGTGTCGTGGAAGAGTGCATCCTGATTGTTATGTGATTGACGTATAACGGTTAAATGAAAGGAATTTTTTTTATAGGACATCTGTTAGAGTTGCGCAACTTTACTGAACGGAGTTTTGTTCTACTAACAAAGAGCTTCTAACAAGATGTGTGTCTCCATATGCGATTGCCAAGTTGGATGTGTGGTAAAACTTGAGAAAGATAAGATTCATTATGAAGAATTACCTGAGGCAGTAAAAATTGCTCTGACAGTAGATAAAATTGAGAGAAAATCGAATAAGATGGTTCGTGCACATGCGACATAGGCCTCTTGTGAGTGTGATGATATCAATCTTAATCAAGGTAGGGATAGACCATTCAATGGACAACCATAGCAAAGAAAGATATGAAGAACTATGGCTAGGGCTGTTATACGATTGGAGTTGCTCAAAGCTCGACTCGGGCTCGGCTCGAAAAAGCTTGAGCTTGAAAGAGCTCAGCTTGGGTTGAGTTCAAACGTGATTATTGGCTCATTTGAATTTCGAGCCTAATATGTTTGATGAGCTTTATTCGGCTCATTTTGAGTTCGACTCGATAAGCTCAATAACAACTCGATTTTCTCTCATTAAAAAAGAAGGTGTTTTTACACGCACATCTGCATTATTTGATCGTTTTGAGCTCGGCTCGATAAGCTCGAACAATAATTTGTTTGATTGTTCAACCCTTCAAATTTATTTTCCCCAAAAGAGGCCCAACTCAAGCTCGACTTGATAAGGTTCGAGCTCAGGCTGGAGCTTGAATTGAGTTGCTCGCGGCCGAGTCGCGTACGGATTGATACTCGAATCAACTCAAGTATGAACTAGGTTTTTTTGAGCTCGAACTCAATAAATGTAAACGAGCTCGAAAACTTAGAGGTAGTTTGAGCTTGGCTCAGTGACAGCCTTAGTCTATGGCCTATGTGATGGGCAGTGCAATGTACTGAATGGCGAGAGAGGATTTTGAAGCCAACCCCAATTGATTGGGACAAAGGCCGAGTTGAGTTGAAGATTGTTCCCAAAGAGAAAAAGTGCAGTTGCCCTGGTAATACAATGTTGGCAGTAGTTTTACTAAGCCGAGCAATCTAGTTTAGCGTTGGAGTTTAATTCATTGACCTTGCTTCTTGAGTTGTACTTGAAAACATGTAAACATAATATTTTTATTTATTTTTTGTAATAAATACATGCACTCACACATGCTACGAGTATTAGTTCTTCCAGTAAGTTTTACGATTCGATGGTGTATGCTGTTTGAGTTGAAGTTTGAATATAATTTATTTGTCCCAGAACTGCATCGCTACGGTGGAGGCCTTGTGGATACTGATGCTAAAGATCCTTCAACTCCTACGGACCCAAAGCAGGGGACCGTACCTTCTAAAACTCCAGCGGACATTGTAGTAGCATCTGCAACTGCTGGTCCTCATGCAGATGGTTATCACATTGGAGTCCAATCACAGAGGTTGTCCAATGTAATTCCGAGGACTGGACAGAGACCACATCAGAAGTGGAAGGGCCCAGATAAAATAAGTCTAATATATGGAGACTGGATCGAGGACATTGAATAAACGTCTGGAGAGTTTTGCCCACATAAGAAGGAAATAGTTGAGGGTCAGGTGAGAATGTAGTTCTTAGCCATAAATGATTAGCTTCCTGTGCGGCTCTTGTTCAAAGTTCAAGCAGACTTTTTGCCTCAATGCTCAAGCCCATGTAGACTACAGACTTTTTTACTTTCAGGTTTGGGAGTTTTGTAGCTTAAGCTGCTTATGTGATTTTTATCTCTGCTATAAATGGTGCTTTTTGATGTTCTACAAAACCATGGTGTTAACAAGGCCCTCTCTTCTCCTAAATCCCATTTTTGTATGTGTGTTTTGTGTGTGTGTGCGCGCGCATTTATAATTTTGTCTCTGGTTTAAATTTTACTTTTTACTACTGTGCTCTGCTCTTTACTATTCTGAATACCTGTGGGCTGTGTTTGATATGCCCAGGTTGCTGTTAGCTGATAATTAGTGCCACAAAGTATACTGCCAATGTTGGCAATATAACTACTTTTTCCAAATTTTCCATGGTGCAAAACTATATGATTATTTCAAAATTTCCATGGCCAAAGTATATTGTGCTCATTTCATCTTCCATTTTTGCTACATGGATCTGTCTTCTTGTGTGCGTTCATTCATGTTTGTCGGGAACCTAAGGGGTAGCTCAGTGGTAGAGCTGGATTTTACAGTGTGTAAGGTCTCAGCCATGCCCCCTTGGGGCCAAAAAAATAAAAATAAAAATTCATGTTTGTCAATGGACGTTATCTTTGCTTGTGGCCCGTTCTTTCCAATTTGTCTTCAAAATTTTATCTTTACTAGTTTCCCCATAGCAACAGTAACATCAACATTTCGTTTGCATGATTATTGGTTACAAGATAACCATGAAGTACGAAGGTAGGGATTTGATAAAGATATTTGCATTCTTTCAGGGTGTATAGACCATGTAGAAACTTCATCAACGCTCTGGATATATTTCCAGTGGTTTTAGGCCTATAATTTAAGATTGAAAGTGCTATACTTAAACAGACAAATCTATAATGTAAAGAAGATCATAATGTGATACTTAGTGTCACATTTTCAACCATTCAATTAAACTAAACTCAATGATGAATTCTTCTCCCCCCTCCCCCCCCCACCTCTCT
>JAOTQG010118572.1:0-10977 GCA_025631175.1 Iris virginica | reverse complement strand
CACACACTTGGGCATAGAGGATCTGATCTGCTCTGAGATTTTTTTTTTTTTTTTTGTTTCGTGAAATTATTATTTTTCCAATTTCGTTTTAATTGTCCATGATAGTGACAAGGAGAAAATATCACTTTCAAGATAATTAAAACGAAACGAAGGGAGTATAAAACTCCTTCCTCTGAACTGTTGATTTCTTTTTTCGCTTTTTTTAACACTTATAATAATGTGATTTTTACTTTTCTAATTATCAAATTAACTACAAGCCATAATAATCTAACTCAATTTTGTCACAACTCAACTCATGTGTTGTTTAATATGGTAATGTTTCAGGGGCGATTTGTCAGAAGGCCGAATTCTACCATGAGCGAAGAAAGATAGCGATAGACAGAGAAAGAGAATAAGAAAGAGAAGCTGTCCGAATTTCACAAATTAGTAGACACATTCAGCCTCTCTTGTGCTGTATTTGTAATTTTTGTTCATTTTCTTTTCCATTTCAAATTTTGATAATAATAGTATATGTAGTTTCCTAAGGAGGATGAAAAGTTGTTAGGAAGAGCAATAGGAAAGGATGGACGTCCAAATTTTTTTCCCCTATATTTCCCTCTTTCCTACTTTTTAATTTTATATAAATTGTCTTTGATCCATAATTTCTTCTCGTTGTAAGTTAATTTTATTATTAATAAGCATGTTAATATGGGTTCAAATTAGTTGGAAATGACTGAGTAAGTAACAGACTGTAATGAGTTTAACTTATTATAACTCATTTAATTAACAGATCAATTGAATTGGATAATAAATGGGTTAAATTAAACTCAAATTAGCCTATTAAATACTCTTTATGATAAAATAAATTGAATTATGTTGAATTCCTTTTAGCATGTTAAAATAGATTAGAACTCATCTATTTTGACAGATCTGATTATTACTTATGACTGACAGTTCTCCTTTGCAATTGAATCTCTCCTTTTTCTCATGATTATGAACAAGAAAAAACAAATTCTGTGATATGATAACCTTTTAGACATGCTTGATGGTTTTAATCAGGGCACTTGTTTAACAAAATCATTATAAATAAAAACTTTATTTATTTCAAATTCCAGCCATCATTTCTCAACAAATAATAGAAAATAAATTTGTCCTGTCATCAGTGCAAAGAGTTTGTGGCTAGGTTGTGGACATATGTAGTTTCCCTTTTCCCAACCATATTTATGAATTTCACAAGGAAGATTTTGATGACAGCAAGGAAATAAATGGAATGTTACATTTTAGGATTAGAAATAGCTTTGCTTCATTGTGTTTAGTGTAACACTTGCAAGTTGCAATGCAATAATATGTATATGTTGCTCATAACATATGATACCTTCCTAATTTTCTCTTCATAAAATTGTAATGGTCCACCACATTTTCAACAACCAGAAGGTGTAGATATCATATGGAGTATATATATAAGCACAGGCAGCAGCATATACTAAACAAAATTGCATGCCTGTATTAGTATACAAGAAGAAGGAAGAAAAGAGAAATGCAGAGCTTCAAGCCATTTCCTTTAGCTCTGCAACAGGAACATACATCACATACGGCTCATTCGATGTACGTCCAGCTTCTATACCAGATTTGCAGCATGGCAAGGCCCGCAGAACCTCTTGCAGTCTTGCTATCTTGTCTTGCATTCTACATAGCCTAATCATTTCAGCCTCTGCTTCTTCTACTCCATCTGGGGAGTCGTCAGCGTCAGAGACAACTTTTTTCTTGTCGCTCTTCACCTTCCTTTTCAGCATTTTCAAGCTCACGTCATCTCCCAACTCCTCATCAGCCTGAAATTCAAACATGCATCCATCCAACCATCCAACCATCCACATAAATAATCATCCTGGTGTTTGTTTATTTGCTCAGTTAGATAATTGCAGGATGGAATGCCATCACATACCTTGTCATTTGCTGGTGGCAGAAGTGAGGTTTCCTTGTCCTTCTGCTTCATCGAAGTACTGGCTAGTGATTGTGCTTTCTGTCTCCTACGAAACCTTTTTGGTTTCGGAACCACTTCTGCAGGAAACATATCTTTCGGTTGCATTTGATCAGCTGTCTTTTCCTTCCCAATTTCTGAACCAGACTCCTTCGATTTGATCAGACCAACAGCATCATCATCTAGGTTTCCACAGCCCCCCTGTCCAATTCAAAACATTTAGAACAGCAAAAGATGTACATAAATTTCCAAGTATGGTAACACAAGATATGCCTGCATCACATGAAGAAACACTAATCTTGAAACTATAAATGTAAGAAACAAAGAATTACTGATTGACGGTATGATTAGACGAGAAGTAAGAGATTTCTCACGGCGTACCAATTTCAATTTCCAGCTCCAGTATGACTAGACTGAACTGCTCTCCAGAATAATCAACGAAACAAGCACTAAACTGTATAGCTATCAAACCACAATCATCACCGGCAGGCGGCCACTCTTTGGCCCTTAAGCCTCTCTCTGCTTACCCCTCACGATGTGGTGCGGCGCGACACTAACATATAAATATACTACTACGAAACCCTAACTCAGCCATTATGAAAGATTATTACAAAAACACCCCTATACCAACTACAAATTTATAGTATGTCTTGAAATTAGTTATTTTTAGTCGTGGGATTGGTTTATTGTCCAACATTGACTACTCATACCAAATTTGCCAAGATTGCTTCAGTTATAACCATACAAGTAACAATATTCAAAGCCATCTAAATCTAACGCTCCTTCGTTCGAAAGAGAGAATCCTACGGTAAATGTCGAGCTTTTAATTATCAGATTGATTATGACTCATCTAGCAAGTCGCCCAGAAACTACATTAATTTATTATGATGTTTAAGATAATCTGTGTTTGTATATGAGTGTGGCTACGAGGGAGCGTGAGAAGGGATCTTCATAATAGTAATCTACTAATCTATAACAACAATCTAGGCAAATCTAAAAACATTTTCCAAAACAAATATCTATCTAAATCATTCAAACGTGAAACATCAATTCTCGATAGTAACTCTTTTAAGTCCAAAATCTTTCTCAGAATTCTGTTCAATAATCTCAATGGGCAACATTGAAAGAGTAACAATGCCTAAGACAACAATTAATTCATGAATCACCAGTTCAAAAAAAAAAATCTCAATTAAATTTCAAGGATAACTTTTATGCGTAAATTATTGTTTCACCATCTCCTAAATTGCTAAATTCTATTACCCAACACAACCAGGCCTTTGTCTCAACTCTCAATCACTTTGGGCTGCCAGCAAAAAACCTCTTTCGCTGTTCAGTTCGGTTTGATGCAAGGTTCACTAAATTCTCATGAAACAAATTTTCTTCTTCAAAAAGACATAATTTTCCATTCTTTTGGATTATGGATTTACTCTCCAACAATTGAACAATCTAGTTATCAATCTCATGTAAAATCAGAACTCAATTCCAGAACTGAAGTATCAAAAAATTCTTGAATAACATCTGCTCTCACAATAGGATCCTCCTCTTTAAGTTTCAGTTTTTACTGATTTATACAAAATACTTCATCCCATTATAATGATCAAATAAAAAAACAACTGAACCTGAATCCTGATTTATCTCAAACGAATCACAAAACCCAAAATGGTGATTATATCCAACTTAATCAATCTGCACTTCGATTGACGAGCTTCGGAAGAGTAATTCGATCCAAGACAACACTTAATTGATGCCTCTTCCTGTCAAACACAGTTTGTTACTCCCTGCGTTTGAAAATAAGTGTCCTACTAGATTGACACACAGTTTTTAGGAAAGATATTTGACTCCACTAAATATAAAAAACAAGTGGCCACAAAACATCGACAAGTGTGATCAAAAGAAATTTTTGAACAAATCAATAGTTTTCTTCAAAAAAGGGAAGTTCGTTAAGTGAACCTTATTTTGGAACATCCAAATAGGGAATAGTGGACCCTTATTTCGTAATGGAGGGAGCACTAAGAAAATTGGATTCAAGCTTCTACTTGCTATAACATTTGTTCTACATCTCCGAAATTGCTTACTCCAGGAACTTAAAATCTCATCATACAAACATGGATTTGGTAGTTCACACATGTTTTCTTCTTCGAAATAAAGTTTCCTTCCATTTTCTCCTCCAACAATTGAAAAGGCTATACTATCAATCTCACGTGAATCAGAATTCAATACCATAAGTGAAGTATCGAAATAATTGTTGTGGTATGAGAAATTCAATTCCATACCTGAAGTGTCTTAAAATATCTGCCTGCAATAACCATTGCTATGATTCTAATTAATTCTTTCTTAAAATTCTTAAACCTTGCTGGTTAATGGAATCAGTGAATCTGAGGATACAATTTTCCTTGAACACTCCAAATGTTAAGATGGAGTTCTCTATTCTGAGCTCCTCATTGTTTCAAGCTCAACTAATTTCTACTTCTCGCTCTCTATTTCAATCTTCAATAGCTCCCATTCAACACTTCCTTAGTGCAACTCCAACACTGGAGTAACTTCAGCAAATGTCGGGGGATCTTTGCTCCCAACCCGAACATTTAAACTCACCAAATAGCTCTGCAGTCAACAACTATAAATCTAATGCATGAAAACCATTATTAAGAAACACAACTAAAACTACGAAGGATCGAGTTTCTAGCTTGATTTTGATCATAAGAAGTCAAATAACTATACGACCAACTACTGCATGATATAAGAAAAACCCAAGCAAAATCACCAATTTCACCTGATCACCAAAGTAAACACTTGCCAGTATAACTAAAATAACTGTCTAGTGTATTAAAAAAAAAAAAAGGCACTAAATTAAATTATTATCAATCCGTCTCCTACTACACGCACTAACCTTCTCCACCACAAATTCTCACAAGTGTACAATTCATACATCAGCATACACCTATGTACTACTACCACACCCTCTGTGTTTCCTTTTTGGAGCATGTTACCAAGCCCATTCCAATCATTATAAGTCATTACAGAACCACTCTTGTACTAAAACACTCAAGTTCAAATGACTCTAATAATTAACTATTTATGGAAATAAGTAATAAAGAATGGGTTTGCTTTGATGCCTAACAATAAATCACACAAATAAACAATAACTGATATCATAGTTGGGTTCGAGTAAAAGCCAATCTGTCTTTCAAAATGATATGACTAGGAACACTATTAAGTGGGGATCAGAATATTGTTTTATTAAGTTTATACGCAAATGATGCAGGATATGTGATAATGTCAGTGGGTCCTGCAAGTGATCAGCATTTTTACTTCTATAACGGACACAAGGACATTCTACCATGAAGCTGAGAAAGGTCAAAGTAAACCTTATATGCGCTCTCGTGAAAACTACGGGATTGATGAAAGGTCCCAGATGCTGAAAGGTACATGTATGCAGAAATAGCTGGGATGGATTAAGAATGCACCAGTAAAATTGAAAGAGGCACTTGAAAGCTTACCTTCCTGGTTTTAAGAGCTAGGTAACGTGCATTTTTGAACCACTTATTGACCTGAAAATTGAAAATTATAAGCGGTGTTTAACTGGCAATTATGTTTTCATGCTAAAAACAAAAGGTTAATCACTCCATAGCCTGACCCAATAAAACAGTTCGGTATAATTAAGATTGTTGCATGCACAATGCATTGACCAACTTCATGCCATATGAATTGCACTATGTATTCAATACTTATGAACCAACTAGTTGAGTGTGACAGGTGATGGAGGATAAAACGAAGATATACAACAAACCCCTGACTTTGTTAAGACAGGGATATCGAGTTAAATAATACAACTATTCTACATGAAGAAACCACAGGGGTGTCGAGTGTAAATAGTAATATCTTTCCAGAGGAATTCAGTTAATGGTGTGCTTTGCCGCTATTTTTCCAGGCTGTTATCAGCGTATAAATACACCTCGTGTATGTACAGAAAGATCAATGAATACAGATAAAAAAATCTCAAATTTCCCTCTCTAAAACTTCTTTGATTACTTTGATACATGAATTCTTTCAATAGGTAATTGAAGAATGTAATGCATTGAGGATCAAAAATCTCTGTGAAGCAAGTGTCGGTTTTACGCATTAAAAGAAACAAAAAAGGTAGTATTTGCTCATTCGATCCAATTTTTAGTAAATGCCTGCCTAATCCCAAATGCATCAGACAGTTGGAAGACTTTTATGTGCTTCGATGTTAACATAATACCTTCTCCGAGTCGAGTCCTAACTGCTTTGAAAGGTTTTCCTTGACAGCTCGAGAAGGAAGTTCACTCTCCGCAAATGCTAGGCGGAGCTTCTGGTAACAAAGAGAATAAATTAACAAGACCGTAAATGTGAGGGATAAGATAGTATGAGAACTTGTGAAGAAAACCTTTTTAAAAAGAACTACCTCAACAGCAGATGCAGGAATTCTGAATAAATGTCTTTTAGAAGTCTCTCCACGTGAACATTCAGTTTTCACAGCAGAGTGATTCTCATCCGCACATATTTCCTCAGTTTCACAGAGAGTCATGAGAGTGCTGGCTGCATCAGACTCCTTTTCTCTCCGCTTTCTCTTAGTGGGACCCCAATCTTCATCTTCACTTATTTGCTCAGCTGCAGGAGCATCTTTCCCAAACATTTCCTGTAAAACAAAGGAAAACAGAAATATTGCATTGTAAATTGACTATCTTCTTCTCAAGTTATGAACTTCAAAATACTCACATCATATAATTTCTGGTAGTCAACTGCTCTTCGTTGTCTGCGACCACTTATGATTTCACAATCACTAGTGTCATCAGAAGAGACAGCAGCATGGAGGCTCCCGCTTTTCTTTTTTGACACTCCGCACTCAGTAAAGGATTCATCCTCAAGCGAACATAAACTGCTTGAACTGCTGGCTTCGTTAGAAGCATCTGCGTCAGAGCCACCCATACTATAAGCACAGCTACTTTCAAAATGTTCAGGTCCTTCTGGATCATAATCATTATCATCTGAATCATCAGAAGGCCAGTCTTGTTCTGGATGCAGCAACGTGCACCCCCCTTCAGGTAAAGCTGCTTCATCCTTGAAAATATCCTGCCATTTACTATCATTGGAGAAGTTGGTACCAAGGTGAGCATTGATTGTCCCAATAATATCCATCTTGCAGTCGCAAATATTGCAAAACCAGCCTTCGTCTCCGGGAGGAACTGGGTAAGGTAAATATTTATTACACACAAGTAACATGAAGAAGATATTTTCACAAAATAACCATGTGTGTGTGCATGGTTGGTGGGAGGAGAGAGAGAGAGAGAGAGACAGAGACAGAGACAGAGACAGTAGAGATTTGAGGAACTCACTATTTTCAGTAAGAAGTGGAGGATCAATACAGTTTTGGTGAAATGCACAATTGCAGGTACCATCACAAAGTATAATATCATTATCAGGAAAAGCT
The DNA here is from genome assembly GCA_025631175.1 of Iris virginica. Lineage (NCBI taxonomy): Eukaryota > Viridiplantae > Streptophyta > Magnoliopsida > Asparagales > Iridaceae > Iris > Iris virginica. The sequence continues at coordinate 3,571 of JAOTQG010118572.1, read as the reverse complement.
TCACGCAGCTTGCATTTCGCACAGTGTATCTGAATGTAAAAGACATGAAAACATGTATATACTGAGGCCAACATTCAGAAGTTTTAGGCTTCTAAGAATGAGAAACAAATGCTGCTTTCTGATAGGTATTGTGTAAACAGTCCCTTCGAGATTCTTACATGTTCATGATGTACAGATCCATCAGCAGCAATTGCAGAGTCTTCAATGCATCCTTTTGATCCAAGTAAATCTAGTTCGCGTATGGCATCACGAAGTCCGAGTTTACATTTCAATATCTGCTTCGCGGCCCTCTGAAGTTCCCTCTCTGGCCTTATCTTTTCTCGACTGCAGAGATAATTATGGAAGAAAGATTATTAAATAAACGCAATGTTAGAATGGCAAAGAGTGGGACAACGAGGTGCGGTATAGTGGTAAGACGCCTTACCTGTTTTCCCCATAGGTCACGGGTTCGAGTCACCCTGGGGGTAAGTGGGGAACCACTAACAATCCTCATTAAAAAAAAAAGAAAAAAAGAATGACAAAGAGTGGATACATTTTATAACAGAGAAGCTACCAAAAGGGAAAACAACACAATTGGATGAATCAAAAAAAGAAAAGAAAAAAGCAGGCTACACTTCTTAGATCGATTTTTCAGACTTAGTTTACTATTTGAGTCAAGACAGAAGGTATTCCTCTATGTTCGTTTTTGCCTGAGATTCCCCTTGAAAATACTATCGGGAAAATGGGACACAACTTACCATTCATCAATAATATCAATACTAAGTCTTCCACTAAGGCATCTGATTTTACATATAACAGAAAAAGCTACGTTTCTCTGCATTTTCTTTTCTCCAAACACTTTTTCCTTCTCTCTTCCCATCTTTTAATTTCAGGTTTGTAACTCGCGTTTACTTGAAAACACATTATTGCAGTAAAATCTAATGCTAAGGAAGAGTATGGATACCGCTCCCCCCTTCACCTCCTAACCATTCTAGAGAACTGTAGTTTTACAATTTCTTACATCAGTTTAGGGTTTAAGACAAAAAGTTATAAAGAGGAACTTTTGGGTGAGCAACTGAAGACAGAGATTATCCTTTCATACATTCTAGATACGGATGAAAACTGATTGTAAACAAACTCTGAGATTTGAACCATACCGTTGAAATCTGTATTAATAGAAGCGAAATTGTGCTCCCTACCAACTTCAATGTAATTTTCGACAACTTCTCATGGATTTATACATCCATTGTTTTGCCCTTTACAGAGCAGTTGCATACCCAGGGAAAGGAGGAGGGTTGTAATAAGGTAGCTTGGAAGCTCGTACACAGTGAATGTTTCTCGGATCGCTATCACCACGAATCCTAAGAAATTTTACAGTAGGGCCTTAGATTCTGCAAACCGTTGTTGAACTTACACGGCTGCATTGGATTCACATAACATCCACTCTATCCTTAAAAGGACACATTTTACTTTAAAGTTTTCCCCCTAAAACAGTGTTGCGAAGCTAAACTGACTTGAAAAAAAGCTACTTCTAAAAATTTAGTCCCTGAAATAAACGGTTCCATAAGCGAAACTCTATCAGATCTGAACATGAAGATGTAGCTGCAAAGTTATAGTAGCAAACCAGTCCGACCCATGTGTTATATGTCAGTAAAAATAACTAGTTGATGTTCTTCCTGTCCACAGACCCAGTAGAAAGAGTGTACGACACATCCCAGCAAATGTGGTGGTTTTCGTATTCACTCGGTTCCCTTTACCTCAGTGACTCTGTTAACACATGCCAAAATTTTCAAGCCTTTTCTTGTTTCTGCTTTCAGGTTGTGACATTAAAGCATTTCAAACCAGCACACGTGTTTAACTAACTTTTCCAGGTTAGATAATAAGATTCATTTTCTGCTCTTTTTTGTTCACTGAGCACCAACAACGAGTTTGTTAAGACGACATATAGTTGCTTCTTTTCAACCCCATAACAGCTTATAGGCAACTAAGCAAGTACAGTGTTTTTTTTTTTTTTTCCTATTTTAATAAATCTAGAAGAACTTATAAACACTTCCATACCTTTGACCTTTCCAGCCTTCTGTTGCATACGCATCAAGAAGGTTCTGTTCAACCTTCATTCTGATTAGTAGATACCTTGTCCGCCTTTTCAGGCGGGAAGGTTCATCTAGATCCACATTGTTTCTTGGCCTCTTTCGCTTTCGCTTTCGCCTATTTCCCTTGGCGTGCTCACTATTTTCGTTGGTGTTAAGGGGATCTTCATCATGGCATCTGATCAAAAACTGCTGTTTTAATGACTTCTTTTTATGCGGTGTGTTTCTTCTGATGCTGCCTTTTGTTCTACCTTCGCTTCTAAAGTTACCAACTTTCATTTTGGACATCTGTGAGCCAGTGGCGTTACCCAGAGATTTTGATTTTTTGGGCCTATTGCTATGCGCTGTACTAGTTTTTAAATGCTGTGACTCCTCAAAATCCTGATGAGCTTGTTCCTCTCCAGCTTCAGGCATACTAAAAGCTAGCAGAGGAAAAATTAATGTTAAGTATTACCTGAAACTGGCAAAAGATGAGATAATCTGCACATATGCAACAGCATAAGAAGAAGCCAAATTTCATATACAGAAGATCAATGGCCACTAGTAGGAAAGATTCATGAGTACGTGCTTGCATGTATAGGCTAGTGAACATGTATATACCATTCAATGGCGTTTAACTGAAAGATGAAGGCATCAGATTTATTTTCCTTTTATCGTCTACTTTTTATTTCATGAGCACGTCCACGCTTGTGCAGGCTAGTGCACATGTATATGCCCTTTGATAGCATTTAACAAAATGATGACTGCCTCATATTTCTTTTCCTTTTATTGCACATTTTGTATGAAAGAAGTAATAGAAGCATACAATCAAACAAATACAATGTCGAAATAAACAACAAATCACGAGCCTCTCTTTAGAAATATTAACCATGCGGGGTCCCATTTATAAAAAAAAACAGTAGGCACTTAGCTGCTATTCAAACACTACATAAAAATATATGAAAAGGAAATTAATGAGAGATTATAAAGCAACATCAATAAGAGAATACCAAGATACTTATATAAGTGCATAATCAATGACCAACTGCAAGAAAACAATGACCAATTGAACTAAAATGTGACATTTTTTGTAGTACCCATTAGCTATCCAACGCAAATTCATTGCGAAAACAGTGAAGAAAACATCAAGTTTGCACCAAAAGGCAGCAGCTTTCTTTAACACAAGTCCCAATTGAAGATTATGGTCACCCTAAAGAAGTCTAGTACTTATATAATTACACAAACAGAAAGCAATTCTAGAAATAAAACCATGGCCTGAAAAAGGGCAAATCTCTCACATTTGATTTCAAGCTCATGCAATCTAAGAATATACTCAAGAAGGTAAAGCCCGTCAACAGGTTACAATTCACTATTTTAACAAATAACACTAATCAACAAAGACCAGTTAAGCTGCCACATTCTCAAACAGAATGTAATAACACATCGCATATATATATATATATATATATATATATATAGAGAGAGAGAGAGAGAGAGAGAGAGAGAGAGAGAGAGAGAGAGAG
>JAOTQG010118561.1:0-10979 GCA_025631175.1 Iris virginica | reverse complement strand
GTGCGCCTTGTCGCTCGGGCGCGCGCCCGCCTTGCGCCTTGCGCCTAGGCTCCGGGCACACCTTTTGCGCCTTGGGTCTTTAATAACTATGGGCATGACTCTAACCACAACACAGATGGAGCTAAAGTTCTAAAAAGCAGTGGCAGAGCTAATGTTCTAGAAAAATAGCTAAAAAGTATATATCCAAAACAATTAACTGTCCAAGATACAACCTAGATGCCCAAAGACATATCCAACTAAAATCTTAAACATATCGAACCTACTACCTGAGTCCCATCGTAATTGGCCTAATTTCTTTTCCCCGTTGTTCCAAATATTTTGTCTCCTTACTAAAAGTAGCTATTTTGGCTGCATTGAGAGTTGTATGATGCAAAGTGCAATACTTTAACTAACACAAAGAGCTTTCTCAAAGGGGAAAACAAGAGCGGGCAAGGGAATACAATACAACCTATGATGGCAGTATATGAATGCTTATCCTGCAAGGTCCAGTTTGCCACAGACTAAAATAGCCAATAAATCACACGAATTGGGTTGACTGAAGGAAAACTCACTCACCGCAGAAGTTGCAGACGAAACGCCTTCCTTGATCAATAAATTTCATAAATGGATTTATATAGCCTTTGCAACGAGAACAACGGATGGGGCCAGCTTCTCCAAAATCAACTACCTGTAGGAGGTAAATGTTATTAAAAGAAGAAACAATATTTAGTATATCATATAAAGAGCAAAAAACAAAGTGCAACGAAATCAAAAGCAAGGGCCTAGGAAAGAAAATTTCACATGGTTATTTAATGTTTGCATGAATAAGAACACGGCCCATGAGAGAAAAAACAACCAGGCAAAAGCAGAAAATCCCTCTAGGATGAAAGCGAACACTAGAAAGCTTGAGAAAAACTTGTTATCACTAGCCATTTTACATGCCAAGAAGTGACCAGTTGGAGAGAAAGCCAGAAAGCGTCTATTACTCTTTAGGATATCCCAAACTAATAGACCCGTTTAATTTCTTGGAATGTTTCTTAAAATCAATTGTTAATTGTACACCTTTCAGTTTTGAGATAGGGAAATAAACGGGGCCATTAAAGAAAGGGGACAATTACTCGGAAGAATATGAAATGAAATGTACATTACGATGCACGACATAACCACAAGGATAAAGGCACTGGAGTTGAGTTATTAATAAGATTGATGTATTATTATTTAGGAACTTTTATTTGGAGATTATTAGAATTTAAGTTATCATTGTCCAAGTAGGATTAGTATTAGAGTTCTTCTGGTTTAATTATATGACAAGATTCCTACTAGATTTAGGATTTCTTATCTAATTATTATTTCATCAATTAGCCCTGTCCTAGTAGGTCGTAAGTTAAGGATTTACTATTATTTAATAAACATCAATGTAATCCGCCATTGTTAGTCCGGAGTTGATTAATAAGATGGTGGATAGCTGATCACTTATGAGGGTAAGCGTTTCTCCTCCTCCCCCTTCTCTCCTTCTCCCTCTTCTATTTACTCAAATATAGTCTGAATTCTGTTACTTCAGCCATTACATTAAGTCAAATATTTTCTTAAATTCCATGTGACATTAGGGGACTATTTTTCTTGGACAGTAGTAGTAGCGATTGAGCTTGGGATTTAACTATCACCATCAAAATTTTCATATCACTAAAGGGAAATTTTGATTTGTGCAAACCATTTTGAAAGTCAAGTGTTGTTTTCTAAAGAAAGATAATTTCGCTATATTTCTGAAAGATAGAGTGCCACTTGACTATACCTGGGTTCAAGAAAACGCTCAACTCTATCTAAACTTCCTTAATATACTAGGTTTATCCTCTAGTGGTGCAGCTGTTCACAAGTTTTGAAACGTATTGTAATTATGTGTTTTATAGTTCGAATGGCTGCATCCAATATTGCACAAATATGGTGCCTAATAAGTGTTTTTAATGATTTCTAAGTGAATAATTATATCAGTTTTTATAGAGGCAAAGATTGATTTCAGTGAAAAGTGGTTGCTTACGTTTCTGCCGCAGTTTTTTGTTTGGTCTGCACTCATCATTGTTGAACTTTCTGCAGCTGGATTGCTCCCATATTAGAAGGTGTACTTGGCATGTTGTCAGTTTTCAAGAGATTATGGGTTTTGGCAGTATTTTATTAGATTCAGAGAATACTGTTGGGCACTGAAGGCTGTGTAAAAAATATTGTGAAAGGAGAGTTTTAATTTGTTTATCCATTAGTTTTGTTTATCCTAATCCCCATGATCTTCCAATTAGTCGCGCCCCTGGATTTTTAGAATTTGGGGTGTGACATGTACCATATATGTTCTATCAGCTATTTCCGCAATTGTTCTCCCCACCGCACCCCCTCTCAATGTAAATAATCATTTTCTCATTAAAGAGCATTTCTTTTTAAATTTATGATCACACCTGTAGATCTGAGATCCTATCAAAAAATCCTTAGAAATAAGGGACAGCGTGCTTTTTCATATTAGATCAGTTCATACTTTACAGTAGATTAAAGCATGGTCTAGTGAAACAAAACAACATATCAAGATGCAATCGCAATATATTTACTGTGTATGTGGTCGCGTGTATCTAAGGATTATTTTTATTCTCTCCCAAAGCTTCACAACATAGAATTATGGTGCTTGATATCACCCAGAAGACTAAGATACAACGTAGGATTGTAGGAAAGTTAATAAGAACCCAAGAACTAAGTGGTAGGATCTAAAAGGCAATAAACTAGGTTTATTTAGAGAGAAAATGATAAAAGATACGGCATGGAATCTAGAGGATGAGACCAACGAGATGTAGAATAAAATGTGTCAATGCATTAAAAAGGTGTGAAAAGAGGTATTAGGGGAGTCCAAAGGCTAGAGACATATAGATAAAGAACCGTGGTGGTGGAATGAGGAAGTCCAAAACGTAATCTTGACTAAAAAGAGAAGCTTATAAGACTTGGTGAAAATCTAAAGCCTAAAAGATTTAGAAGTTGCTAATAAAGAAGTAAAGAGAGCCGTAAAAGAGGCTAAGGGTAAAGAATCAATAACTTTTACTATAAATTGGACATAATAGTGGGAAAAGACTATCTACAAATATGCAAAATCTAGGGAGAGCTAGAGATTTCAACGAAGTAAAATGCATTAAGAATGAAGACTCGCGCGTTTTAGTCAAGGGTAAAGAAATAAAAAATAGATGGAGAATGTACTTTGAGAAACTACTAAATGCCCAACATGTAGGAAATGTAGCAAACAACGATAGTAACACCAATATGAGAAGTAGTAACATTACTTTTTTTCGTAGAACTAATAAATAACCGTCGGCGTTAAGAAAGATAAAATCGGGAAAGCTTTAGCACTTGATGGAATACCCATAGAGGTATGGAAATTCCTAGTTGATGTAGGGTTGTCTTGACTAGTTAAGTTAATTGATAAAATTACGATAACAAAGAAAATGCCAGATGAGTGGAGAAGGAGCATTATATTACCAATATACAAACATAAGATGACGTTCCGAGTTGGACGAATAGTATATGTATTAAACTAATGAGTCATGCGATGAATCTTTGAGAAAGAATAGTTGAAAGTAAACTGAGGGAGATATGAGTATCGAAAAATTAATTTGATGGAATACTATAGAGAAGGAAAAAATGATTTACACATGGCCTTTATTGACTTAGAGATGGCATATGATAAGAATCCCTAGAGAGTTAATTTGATTGGTCCTAAACGAGAAAGGAGTTAAAGTAAGATATGCTGAAGTTAATCAATATATGTATGATGGGACATCGAAGTTAGTAAGAATCATGGGAGACATGAGAGTTTCCAATCACTATAAGACTACACCAAAAATCGGCCTTATGCTCATACCTTTTTGCCTTAGTAATGGATGGACTAACGAGACATCTACAAGATGATTACCTAGGTGCATGCTATTTGTCAATGACATTATCCTTATGGATGAAACAAAGAATGGGTTAATGATTAGTTAAAAAATGGAGAGAAACTTTATACATCAGAGATTTAAAATAAGTAGGAGCAAAACAGAGTATATGGCTTGCAACTTTAGTGATAACACGAGTGCTAATGAAGCGAAAGCCGGATTAGATAGAGAAGAATTACCCCAAAAGCAATTACTTCGGTACCTAGGATCAATCATCAATCAAAATGGAGAGGTTGGAGAGAACGTTAATCATATGATAAAATCAGGTTGATGAAATGGAAGAATGCATTTGGAGTGTTATGTGATCGACTTATACCGGTAAAGATAAAGGAAAAATTTTATAAGACATCTGCTAGGTTTGCATAACTGTACGGAACCGAGTGTTGGGCTACTAGGAAGGAACATGCTAACAAGATGAGTAGTGAAAATGCGAAAGCTCAGATACATGTGCGAAAAATCTAGAAAAGATAACATTCATTATGAAAAATACGAGAAATGGTAAAAGTAACTTCTATAGAAGAGAAACGGAGAGAGAACAGCCTAAAATGGTTTGGACATGTACAATGTAGGCCCCTCAGTGCTCCAGTTAAGTCGTGCGATGATATTAGTCTTAATCAGACTATGATTAGGTGTAGGCTAAAGTTAGCAAGGACATTGCCAATACGAAAAGACATGAAAGACTGTAGTTTGTATGGTGAATTGACATTGGATCGCATGGAACAGAGGAAAAGTATTCATGTCGTCAACCCCGTGACTGGGATTAAGCCTTTGATGGTGGTGGTGGTGGTGGTGGTGGTGGTGTTGTTGTTTAAGAGGACTCGATATTCAATAAGAAGCCAATTCCCTCCAAAATCAAATTCTATGCTTAATTACACACTATGTCAGGGCCATTGAATGTTGGATTTTGATAAGAAAAGTCACTTACCAATAAAAGAAAATTTAGAAAGAAGGTGGACAAGAGGTTACATAGCTTGGCAATAAAGAATAAAACTAATGAACCAAAATAGAAGCCTAACAAATGTCATTTTATTCAGAAAAAAATTATAAAATAAATGTTCATTAGACATGAGGGAAGCACACAAAGAAGATAGTCAAGCTGTCGGCTGTCCTCCAAGAGAACGAAAAAGGAAAAGATAGGATTAAAGAAAAGACTAAGAAAAAATAAAATAAAATCACAAGGGCAGTGGAAAACCAAAAACGTCTACTCAAACTCCTCCTACACCACTAAAAACACCTGATGCAAAGGATCATAAGGAAGCAAGAAATCATGTCTCCTTGATAAGACATGATTTCTTGTCGAAAACTCGAAATGCATCACAAAGTACCAACAGCCACTCTACCACAAGCAGGCAGCATCCTTATCTCTGCCAAACCGATAAAGACGATTAAAAAAAATGCCCACAATAGGATAAGGGCACACCCAACTCTCATTTGAAATGCTAAACTACTCACACCACAATGGCCATACCAATGGAAGATAAAGGAAGAGGTGATCACGGGATTCACTCTAACCACAACACAAATGTCTATGGAGAAAGCTTAAGGGGGTCTATGACATTACCAGCAGCGTCTAGAACCATGCTCTTTGGGGGAAACTTAAGGTCGGATCACGAGTCCAATATCCCAACATATGGTAACGTGGTGAATATGGTCAAATGTGATCACGAATTCAATATTCCAATTTATATCATCCAATATCAAATTCCAATATTACACACTTTTCACCTACTAACCCTATACCTATACACTCTCACAAATCAATTCAAACTTTCACATCACATTCTCTCTCCTCTTTCCTCAATTCTCTCCTCACATTCAAATCTTTCACAACACAATCAAATATTACACGTCACATTCAAACATTTCACATCATGAGGGCAAAATAATCATTTTATCACAAATCTCATATTTACACATCTGAGTCATCAAACTCCATCTCATATTGTGAATAGTGTCATTACACCATATCGGACTTCCGATCTGACCCTTAAACGTTCCATTAACATTTACAAATCACATCATTTTAGCTCTCATCCTTAAGGGAAAAGGACCATTCATACGAAAGGCTGAAACTTTCATTGTACAAGATATAAAATTGGGAGGGGGGGGGGAGGAAAGATAAGTCCTACAACTTTGTACAGGGAAAAACTTGTGGAGACGTAAATGTTCACAAAACTAAAACAGTAGAGTAACTGCAAAAATGAGCACAAAAGATGCAGTATAGGAGGATCAAAAATAAATTATGCATTACTTGAATGGGCTCTTCAAAAGGATGGGGAAGAGCCAGGGGCTGGACTAACAAAGCCAGCTGCATCCCGGATGTCGCCAAAAGATCAGATGTGCAAGGAATCTGTTGAAACAACAGAAGAATCCAATCTTTTTTCAGTAATTAAATTCCAAGATGAGAAGGCCCAACAGCGCAATAGGTTAACAGCAACAAGGGAAAAAGTGCTCCTCCAGAAACATTGTTAAAGAAACTTCGCCAAAAGAATCCTTTATCTTGACCTGGTTAATGGTACACCTCAAGTACCGAGGACTGCAGTTCCCAGTATCCCTGACGATATATTCGCTTGTAGCAGGCTGCAAGATAAAAGCAACTATCAGAAGACAAAAAAAAAATAGAACAGGCTATTGGCTAGTAATTTGTAACATCAGATATTTGCTTAGAGTTGTATATTGCATCAATAAAAATAATATATAGAGCAATACACAATAATCTGCAACCAAAAAGAGAACCGAGGGTAACTCTTTTTTCAGATCCAAGAGTGATTAAATACCGGAGGAGGATTGGCCTGGTTTCCTTGACGAGTCACATGCAGATGCACTGAGGCACTTGGAATCGGTCGAGGAATTTGATTGGGATCAATCTTTGAAGGTCCAGTAACAGTAGCTCCGCTCTGCCCCATAACAGGTGATATTGTAGCCATAGATTGATTTGGAAGTGATGGTGGCATCCCATACATTCTCGGGGGTTGAGAAGAACCAGGGAACATTGAAGGCGGCGCCATCTAAACAGAATACTAACTTAGAATCATAGTCAAGATGGAACTAAAACATAAGGTGCATGAGTCATTCAATTTCCATGAGCCGGTGTCGTCAAGCAAACCAGCACGACAGCTAACAACTAAACCCGATTAAACGCATTCATTAAAAGAACTTTAGTTGGCATGCATGCAAATGTCAAAGCTGGATGTCAAATTAAGTTTGCCCAACCAGTGGCAGAAAAATGCCTACTCTTGTAACATTAAATAAATAGATTATTCTTGTTCTTTTTGATAGAACAAATTTATGGACTTAAAAGAGAAAAAAGTACAATGCAATGGACAGGACAGCCACCGAAAGAAAGAAAAAGAAAAGGAGAAGAAACTAGAAGCTATACAAAACACGGAAAGCACCCTTAGCTGAACCCTAAAGAGAAGCCACATACACTATTCTGTCCCAAAGCAGATGTAAAGGCAAGTCATGCGCTCTAAATATCCTGTAACTTCTCTCCCTCCAATTCTTTATTATAGTTTTTTGTTTTCAAGGCACAAGAGGAAGCAACCAAATGATGATATTCTTCAAAAATTAAACAGAGTACAGTAGATATTTATATTCTCCCGACATTCTTTTGGAGCGCTTACTCGAATGCCATTTGGATTACTTTTGCTAAAAATTGGAGTACAAACAAACTCAAAGAACTATGCATAACAACTGATTACCGGCAACAATTTCATCACGCCTATCAACAATAACAACTAAAGAAAGACCTCTCATCATGCATTATATCTCTTTTTTGCCCTTCTATCTTCCAAACAATCTTCTTGATGAATACTTCCCCGATTCCACATATAGAGTTTAGATTTGACTTAATTCGGTTTAGTAAGTTAAAAGTTTGACTAAATACTTGAACTATTTAACATGTTACTGCAAAACTCTAGAAGTCATATTCTTTTTTCTTATTTCATAAGGTTGGAGGGGATATAGACCTAACTCCAACCCTTACTATATATTCCCTGAGTCCCATATTAAACGTCCTAATTTCCTTTTTCAGATGCCCCAATTTTACATGTCCTATTTCTATTTGTCACTAGTTTATCTTTTTTTCCAAACATATCCTCACAATCATTTGATTAAATCACTTTGAAACATGAATAGTTTGTGTTGGAAGATGTGTGATTTGGATATCTGCAATTTCATCCAAAACATGTCCATGCATGTAATTGCTAGTAGTTGCTAGTTCAGGTATATTCTCCTCATGAATGCATGTGAAAAGTAAGTAATACTTGGATAATTATAACTAAACAGGTAATTATGGAAGTAAAAAAGTTTATTAATCTATGTGCCAAAAGGAATTAGGAAGTTCAATATGGTAATGGGACAGAGAGAGTATTAATTAGAGCTTACAAGAATAACAAAGAGGGCCTAAAGCCTACAAGAATAACAAAAGAGGGCTTAAAGCCCAAAGCAAGTGTAGGAGATATCTTCAGCAAGATAATAATTTATCCTCTCCTTGACGGACTTCAAACCCTAACCTCCTTGTTAGGAAAGAGAAGGGGATACCACTAGAGCAAGAGCACATTGGACTATAAAATAGATATTCAAGTATCGTGAATGTAATTTTTCGAGGATCAAAGTCAAGTTGAAGAAGAAAACCCTTCATACCCCTATGGCGGAGATCACCAACAACCTCATTAGCTACCAAAGCAGATCAATAAGTACCCTTAAGCTTCTCCTTCAGATACAGAAGTTTACACATAATAACAAAATCAGCCCAACCCTCTACCTCGCACTCTCTCCACCGTTACCAACCAACTCCTTAAAACTAGGATGAGATAACCCCATATTCTTCAAGCGGAAAGGGGTAGGGGCCCATCTAACCGGGCTCAAGTCAAGAGAAATAAGGAAGTTATATGAGACAAGCCTTCGAAGAGTCTTTAAAGTTAAGCTGGGAAACGCCTCTTCCCGAGCGTTACACACAAGGAATCTATCTATCCTAGAAGCACAATTGATCTCCCCATCTACCGACCATGTGAATGCCTCTTTGGCTAGAGTCCAATCTCGCAAAACATGCTCCCGAATAAACTCATCAAAACATCTCATGCTCGTAGTAATTCTAGCACCCCTTAATTTCTCATTAGGGCAATGAGTAACATTGAAATCCCTCCTGTGGATAGAGTGATGTCTCCTACTTCTATTTGAGCTTCACCCCAAGGATGGTTATCATTTTTCATAGTGTGGCTATCATGATTTACAGCCGAAATAGCATTGAACTCTTACTTTTGACATTGTTTTGCCTACATTTGTTATTTTGATCGTCATTATAAATTTTTGGTCCATCTTTATTGTATTTTCTTAATTCTTGTATAAACTCTTTCTCATTCAATAAATTGAGAACATATAAGTGAACCAACATATATATAGCCATTCCACTATTCAAAGATCTTCACCTTTTCTAGTGAGGATGTTTGCTATCCTTGTTAGCCGTTGAACCAAAAGGTATACCATGATTTTTCGCGGTGATTGGCCTCAATTTTCTGTGGGATTGAGGTTCTTTTTGGTATCCCTCTAGAAGGAAAATTTTCAATAACTATAAACTAAAAAACATGATACCTGCCACTTGAGCTACATTGACTAGTTATATCCTATGTTTACTTGATTGCGAAATGTTGTAAATACATTGGAACAGTACATTACTTCTAATTTTTTGTGAACGTAGCCATTAATAATAACTGAAACTCCACTACTGACACTTCAACTGAGCCAATGCATACACTAGAGTAAATTTGCTCAGACTGCACAAACAAAAGCATATATAAGCCTAGCAGTCAAAATGAGAAGCAGCAGCATATGGTTATAGGCCAAAATGATAACATTTAGTCTTGAATGATTGATACATTGAATATGATTTTGGATCAAAGATTTGAAAGTTGTACCTGGCGAGGTTGTGCTGGCCACGTCTGAGGCCCATATGGAGAACCTGGTTGTTGAGGAGCCATTTGTACTGGAGGACCTCTAGGTGAACTAGAAGGGGGACTTCCAAGAAAAGAATGCATAGTCGGACCTTGGGGAGGAGCAGCAGACGGCGGCATTGTAGGTGGCTGCATCAGAGGCCCAACTGATGGTGGCGGCGGCGGCATCCTTGGTCTAGTGCTTGTGAAAGGAGCTGCTTGGGGGGTTGTAAAAGCACCAGGAGGAGGACCATTACTTATCGGACCGCCAGGCATTCTTGTTGATGCAAAGGCTGCTTGTCTAGGAGCACCACCAGAAGAATGCATCGCGGAAGGGGGCGGAGGCCGTGATGAACGAATAAAAGGTTGTGGTGGTGGTGGTGGATGGTTAGGACCAGGACCAGTGGGTCTATTAGACTGAGGCAATATGGACTGAGATTGAGGAGGACCAGTAGGTCTATTAGGAAGTCCTCGAACACCAGGACGAGGACCCGGACGACTGAAGGACGAAGATGATGGCCCTGAAACTGGGGGTTGTTGCTGCCCGGCGAAAGGGGGTGGCAATGGCATACGCATTCTAGGTCCACTGCCGGAATTTGGGGGGCCCCGATTGATATGAAGTTGATTTTGGAGGTTATCAGAAATATAATTGAGGTTATAATTAGGTGGTATGTTGTTGCCCCTGGGAGCTGCCATTTCCTCCTAAATCAAAGATATGCAGAATCTTCCTTCCCCAACTCTAAAAAACCGATTTTCGCAATCCAAAATTCAGCCTCAACTAAAAACACGGGTTCATGGAGGTGCGGCTTGTCGGAGAGAGAGAGAGAGAGAGAGAGAGAGAGAGAGAGAGGTAAGACTGACCCTCTTTAGGTCTCGTCTGTCAACAGTGCAGGCTGATAGTTAGAGAAATAGGGAATTATACGGGGTAGCGTAGAAGAAAAAATAGACCAAAAATTACGTTTTCATAAATCTATAGTATATGGGCAAGCAGTGTTTTCACTGTAGAATTAATCAAATCAATGAATAGTGAGGGAGTCTGTGTCTGTAAGGGCTGTTGAGAGGGAGGCTTCTGACAAGAAATCCCGTGCCCGAGATATACTGTCCACGGGCTGCA
>JAOTQG010118548.1:0-32746 GCA_025631175.1 Iris virginica | reverse complement strand
ATTACTTTCCCATAACATTTGCAATTTTTTAGCGCCCTTTAAAATATTACTTTCCCATTTAAGATGAATAGTAATTCAAGATAATATATGGGAAGGATTGGGATTAGTTAAAAAAGAATATATGTGGGTAGGTGTGTGAGTATATTGGGAGAGGGGGGACAAAAAATATGTGTGTATTGGGAAGAGAGATGTGTGATGGGGGACAAAAAATATGTGTGTGAAAATATGTAATTTTTTTATTTTTTGACTTAATTAATTAAAAAATATACATATAATTATATATTTTTATAATTAAAAATATACAAATAATTATATATTTTTATTTACGATTAAATATTTTGATATACTTTGAACATTAAAAAAATAAATCGTCGTACATTATTGCGCCATGTCCGAGCGCCGTGTCCTCGGACATGGGCATAATTTTTTTATTTTTTAATTTAATTATTATCGATACTATAGATTTATGTTAAAAAAATAATTTTATCATTTTTAAATATTATCGTATTTAAAAATAATTTTATCACTTTTTGATACGCCGTGCCCTCGGGCACGGGTATTCCCTAGTAATAATAATAATCCTAATCTTTCTATTTCTCTCCCAATCAATTTTATTTTTAGTTTAGAGAGAGAGAGAGAGATTTCTGATCCGATCGACTCCATCTCCATCTCCATCTCCCCACCCACCCCCATTGAGACTCTGGATAGCTTCTCTTTCATTCTCTTCTCTTGCACACACCCAATTGGATTGGATTGGATTGGATAGATCTTCGTTTCCCCAAATCAAATCAGTCAAATCAGTATCATCATCTTCCTTCAACAACAGCTTAGAGGAAAGGAGATCGACCTAGCAATTGCAAAAGAAAGCAAACATGCCGTCTGTGTATGGAGCTCGTTTGACTACCTTCGAAGACTCCGAGAAGGAGAGCGAGTACGGTTACGTTCGCAAGGTCCGTCCCCTCCTCCTCCCCCCCCCCCACCTTTTCTCTTTCTTTTTCTCTCTTCCCTCTCTCTCTCTCTCTCTCTCTCTCTCTTAAATTGCAGTTTTGCCCTTCTTTCTTGATCTAATTCCTCCTGCTGCTGCTGCTGTATTACCCAATATTCCCCATGGCTAAATACTCCCTACATCTCTGTCTGAGATCTGTCTTTTCTTTCTTCTTCTCTTTCTACTCCTTTAACTACTCCTACTACTACTCCTACTACATCTCCACTCACTTGCTACCCCCAGAACATTATCCAATCCCATCCATCATTCTCTTATCTTTCTACTAAGACCAGACTAGACTAGTGCGTCACTGACGACCGGATCCGTCATGTTGTTGTTTTTCCATTTACAATCTTTTCTGTTTCACAACCCTCCTCTCCTCTACTATTCTACTTTCCAACTTTTTATGGGGCTTATGATATTACCAGTTGCAAGGATCAACCCAGCCCTGTCCTGCCCTGCCCTGCCCTTTACTACTACTCTCTCTTTGTTGCTTGCTTGCTTCTTCTACTTCAGCTCAGTCCCACACTACACTACCAACCAACCCTTGACTAAGATGCATGCCTCAGTAGGTCCAAAACTACCCAATTAACTACCAAACTTATCCTGACGCCTAATTTTACTTTGCCTTCATTACCTATGCTCTTTGGATTTCTCTTTTTGTCCTACTCTCTCAGTCAAGTTTTCAACTTTTTTTTCTCTAAAATTTCACTCCAAGGTTTCTGCATTAGTTACTGTAGTATTTTTTTTTCCTCGCCCAGATTAATTCCACACTGAGTAATCACTTATATTACCATCCGTCCTTCCTCACGCATGTCTTAAGTTAGCTGATTGGTGTTGAAAGAAGGAGAGCAGGGGAGGCTTTGTTTAGAAAACTCCCTATTTGCACCCTATACAAAGCAATCCCATTATTGTTCCTAATATTCTCCTCATGTATATATACCCCCCAAAGCTGGAAGGAAACTCATGTCCTCCTAACTCTCTATGCCATTTTACAGGTTTCAGGACCTGTCGTTGTTGCTGATGGAATGGGCGGTGCTGCTATGTATGAATTGGTTCGTGTTGGACATGACAACCTTATTGGGGAAATTATTCGTCTCGAAGGAAACTCTGCTACTATCCAAGGTGCTATTTAAATTGATTCCCTTTCCCTCTTTTTTTTGACTGTATTATCTGTCTCTAGTATGCCCTTATTATGTGGCTTAGTGCTGTTCTTTCTTTCTCTATCAGTCTTTTATAACAACTTCTCGAGGAGGTTTATTTTTCCCGTGTTCAAACTAAAGGTTTTCAATATTAACAAGGAATATGTGTTTTTTCCTGCGACAGTGTACGAGGAAACAGCTGGGTTGATGGTGAATGATCCAGTTTTACGGACACACAAGGTATACAAATTACTTATTTCTCCTATTTGGTAATTTCTGAACCAACACCAATGGCTATAACATGCTACTTCTTCATTGACTTTACAGCCTCTGTCAGTGGAGTTGGGTCCTGGAATACTGGGGAATATATTTGATGGAATTCAGGTCGGTTTATGTTTTAAATTGTGAATGTCGATCTTGTTTGCTACAAGCTTTGCTTTTTCCTGCATGGAGTATTCGTGATTTATTTACTTGAAGAGACCAAAAAACAAATCATATTCTCATTCACTCTACTTTTACAATTCAGAGGCCTCTCAAGACCATTGCAAAACGATCTGGTGATGTCTACATCCCTCGTGGTGTGTCTGTCCCAGCCCTTGACAAGGATATACTTTGGGAATTCGAGCCCAAAAAAATTGGTAAGTTTAACATCTCTCCGCTTCTTTGGGCTAAACTAATTTAAGCTGGTTTTATATAATTGTGCCAAAACTGCTTTCAGAGGTTAGTAATTCGGGTTTACCTTCTGGTGGCAGGTGAAGGAGATCTTCTAACTGGTGGAGATTTATATGCTGTAAGTCAATAAATAAAGTTCTGGCTTTGTTTCGAGTATGATGGTTTCTCGTTGATTTAATTCCATCTAACTCTTAAATTTCCAATATCTTTTTGTAGACCGTCGTTGAAAACAGTTTAATGCAACATCATGTTGCGCTACCTCCCGATGCTATGGGAAAGATAACTTATGTTGCACCAGCTGGTCAATACTCACTGAAGGTGTTATTTCCAAACTTGTTCTTATGCTGTCTTGACAAGTACTTGGAGCAATGATATGTGTATTTCTTTTCGAGAAGGCATTCAGTTTTTCTTTTGATTTAAGAGTACTAAACGTTTGTGTCCTGTTCCTTGAGTAGCTCATGTTGTCACAATTAGTGTTTAAACCTCAGATGCCACTGCCCTTCACAATGATGTCGCTCACTGTGGTTATCTTTTGTGGTATTTTGTATAAGTTAACGGTAGCAGACACCTTATGCACATGGAGTAACTGTTACCTGAAATGCACTTCCTCCTCCGTGGTGGCCCTTGATACTGAGATAACAACCAATGAAACTATAGCCTAGATGTCCCATAGATCTTATGTTTGACTTGTGCATTCCTAGCCCATCTTCCAGTTTCTGCAGTCCAATTGTCTAGTGTTGACATTTCTGATGTACATGCAGGACACGGTCTTAGAGCTTGAGTTTCAAGGCGTCAAGAAGCAATTTACTATGCTTCAGGTTTTAATCTCATACTTTCAGTTTTTGACGATGTTGTAAGTGTTCGTCGCTTAGCTAGTGGTTTTTTAACTTTTGGTACACCCACTATTGTGCAGAGTTGGCCGGTACGAACTCCTAGGCCCGTTGCATCGAAGCTTGCTGCGGATACTCCTCTTCTTACTGGGCAGGTGACTGTCATACCTAGTTATTAAGTCAATGTTTTTTGCCTTTACTTCTTACTATCATCTAATAATTTCTTTGATTGAAGTATTTCTAATGGTAATGTTTGTAATCAGCGTGTTCTTGATGCCCTTTTCCCCTCCGTGCTTGGTGGAACCTGTGCTATTCCTGGTGCATTTGGCTGTGGAAAGACTGTTATTAGTCAAGCTTTATCCAAGGTTAGTGTTCTGTGGTATTTGAAAGTATCTTTGCTTTAGTTTTTTGCTGCCATCTTGACAATTTACTATATACATGCAGTACTCTAATTCAGACACAGTTGTTTATGTTGGCTGCGGAGAAAGAGGGAACGAGATGGCAGAAGTATGTTGTTCTCCTTCTTGATTATTTTTCTTTGGACAATTATTATATTCTAAATGCTTAATCCAGAAATCATAACTATTCAGGTGCTTATGGATTTTCCTCAATTGACAATGACATTGCCTGATGGTCGTGAAGAATCTGTCATGAAACGCACAACACTTGTGGCCAACACTTCAAACATGCCTGTGGCTGCTCGTGAGGCTTCAATTTATACAGGTAGAAAGTTTGATATGTTTGCTGCTTATATGACGTTTTCTATGTGGAAAATAGATTTTCTTTCTAATGTGTCTGCATCTAATGAGTTTGTAGTCATGTGGTTTATTGTCAATTGTGTGCCCTGATTGTATTGTGCAATACACGTATCACGTATCTATGTCAATGCTTAATAGAACTGCAATGCTGGTGCTTTACTGCTGAAGTGGGCGAGTTTGCCACAGTTCAGTTCCCCTGAAGTTTCTTTATGCATTGAGCTTCACTAATCTTCTAATATTTGTGAAATTACTTTGCCAGGAATTACCATTGCTGAATACTTCAGAGATATGGGTTACAATGTCAGTATGATGGCAGATTCAACATCTCGTTGGGCAGAAGCATTGCGTGAAATTTCTGGTCGTCTAGTAAGTTTCTGGATTTCATTTTGTGAATTGTGTAGTGCCTTCTGATTTGTGTGCTCAATGCTGAAACAAAGGCTAATTTTGAAAGATTCGTTCATTGTAGAGGGATAGAGGCTAATTTTGAAAGATTCTTTCATTGTAGAGGAAGTAATTTATCTACAACTTGTGATTCATACTCACATTAATATCTAATTTTTCCTTATCAGTGGAAACAATTCAGCCATTTATTATTTTATAGCTGAACTTCATTTGGTGTTATATGAATGATATCAAGGTTCACCTTGCAGCTTAAAGCATGGTGTTGAAACTTTGGATACTCTACTTGTTGGTCTGCAGTGTGATTACATGACCTTACAGTGCTTTTTCATGTTTAAAGGATTAACTGTCTAGTGTATAACTAGGAAAGGTGAAGTGAGACTTAGAGGGTCAGAGCTTTTCCTTTGAGGATTAGAGAACACAAGATTTTTCTGTTTCTGATAAGGGGGTAAAGATGCAACCATACTGTTTCAATAGAATATGCTGTAGCACTTTCATACCTTTCTAGTTTGAGTTCAGATTTAGATTGTGGTTGTAGTAGCTCTTCATACACATCCATGATGTTTTTTTCTTTTTCTTTTTCAAAATAGTGGTTCTCACTTATTGGCATAAGTCCTGTATGCTCTTTAGCGTCCAAGTGGATCCATTTTAATTCTTCTATTTTCCTACTTTTCAGGCAGAAATGCCTGCGGATAGTGGATATCCCGCTTATCTGGCTGCACGTTTGGCCTCGTTTTACGAGCGTGCTGGTAAAGTTAAGTGCCTTGGTGGACCAGAACGAACTGGTAGTGTCACAATTGTTGGTGCTGTTTCTCCTCCTGGAGGAGATTTCTCTGATCCTGTTACTTCTGCAACACTCAGCATTGTTCAGGTATGTGGGACATTTTATCTTGTTTCTTGAACTTTAATTTATCAGTGACTAGGCATAGCTATATCTGAAACATGAGCTACACAGCTTAGTTTATTGAATATACCGTCAAATATTTTGGATAGTTGGGTATGTGGTTGGTTAGAATAAATAGAAATTGAAAGAATGATCAAGTAGTAGCTTGAAGGCTTGTCATTTTAGCCGCCGGTATGTTTTTAATATTTATTCACGTTTCTTAACAGGTGTTTTGGGGTCTAGATAAGAAGCTTGCACAGAGGAAGCACTTCCCTTCTGTGAACTGGCTAATTTCATATTCGAAGTATTCAACGGTGAGTATTTTGATTATTAGTTCATATCAGTCAAACTTTGGAATGTTTTAATTTCATTAAGCCTTCTCACCTTGAGAGTGCTTCTTTCCTGTCAACTATGCTTATATCCCCCTTTTCCAGGCACTGGAATCTTTCTATGAGAAATTTGATTCCGATTTTATCGACATTAGGACTAAAGCTCGGGAGGTGCTCCAGAGAGAAGATGACCTGAATGAAATTGTCCAGGTATGATGGTCTATCACTTGACTCAAATCTTACTTTTCTGTTTTGTTTAATCTAAAATTGAAGTATTTTCTTACCCATTGAAGATGTCTGTGACATAAATATGCTAGATTCTGAGTAATGTTGGGTGTCCCATATCACTATCCAGTATCCCCTAATGTTGTATCCTCCACAAGTTTGGTTGATTTGATACATCAACTTGTAGGGCTTATTTATACGAAAGGGAAATCCGTTAATGGAATAATCCCGAATTGTTATCTGATTCAAAATCAAGCAAAAGATAATTAATCATTTTGACATGCGTAATCGTCGTTGTATTGAATCCAATTTATTCTTTTTGTTTTGCTCGCTTCCGGGTCTTATCCTTCCTCTATCTCACGGTATCTGTTCTCAATCGATTGCTGTTATGGGCATTTCAGTTATTCTACTCTAAAATTTGGTTATTTCTGTTAAAAAATGAGCTTAAGTTCTGTGTAGGATAATGGTGTGAAGGATATTATTACTGTGATGTGACACCAGATAAAACAGTGTCACCTTGTTTGGAATTGTTATTGCATTAAATGTCTCAATGTATCATTTCGTTAGCATTCTTGTATCCCCTGCATACCAAAATTCGAGTGGCATTCTTGGTCATTAATTCAAATGGATGTTTTTGGTTTTCTCCAGCTTGTTGGAAAAGATGCTTTAGCCGAAACAGACAAGATTACCTTGGAAACTGCCAAACTTTTGAGGGAAGACTATCTTGCTCAGAATGCATTTACACCGTGCGTCCCTCCCTTCATTTATCGATTAATTTGTTTTAATTCTACTCTCTTGAACCTTCTCTGTTAATCTCTCCTTTGTTCTCTTCCAAACTGACTTCGATTTTTCTTGATGATAGATACGATAAATTCTGCCCATTTTACAAGTCTGTTTGGATGATGCGCAACATCATCCACTTCTATAATTTGGCCAATCAGGTGGAATATCCTATGCTTTATCCCGTTAATCTGTAGATTTTTATAGAAGTATTTGATTTTGAATTTCTGGAACTACGCATACTTTCCTTTATTTATATTAGAGCACACCTAACTGAAGTTGGGATTCTGAGAGTTGGACACTGTGAAGTCGTGTCATGTAAATCCTAACAAGTTACATGCCTTACTAGAATGATGTGATCTGGCTTATTTGCAGGCCGTAGAGCGAGGAGCTGGTATGGATGGTCAGAAGATCACTTACACGCTAATCAAGCATCGTCTGGGAGACCTATTCTACCGTTTGGTGTAAGAAAAACTGTGCCTTCCATTGAAGTGTTATGCTAATGTTCACTGGATACATTTTTTTCCGACTGTGTCAGTGACCTTAATTTGTTGGATCTTTCTTCCACATTGTTGCAGGTCTCAGAAGTTTGAGGACCCAGCTGAAGGAGAGGATGCTCTCGTAGCAAAGTTCAAGAAGCTTTATGAGGACCTGAATGCCGGTTTCCGTAACCTTGAGGATGAAACTCGGTGATTGAAATCTGAGTTTGATGTGCTTGAGATCAAACCAGCGGCAGAGTTCAGTCTGACTGGGTAGAGAAGGGAGAAGTGAAATCAGTTGTTGTACTGTTTGTTAGTGTACCAGATAATTCTCAAATGCCTGGGTTATGTTCTATATGGTCTGTGTAGGTAAATTATTTTTCTCCTCTTCTGGGTTCAGGTGCTTTTTGCTGAAAATAAGAACCAGTATTTAGCAGTTTGTTTTGTATTTCACGCATAATGGTTCAGTTCAAACACAGAGCAGTCATTAACGATTCTTTTTCAATATTTTTATATATATTCTTGGAATAAAAAGAGAGCTTTATCGTATTTTATTTTCTTAAAAAGCTTAAACACAGGGAACTTCAATAGTGAGATACTTGGGCTGTGTGTGTATCAGTTGATTGATTGTTTCATGAGTAATGTCATGCAGCTCTTTTCCCTATTCAAGTATGTCCGATCACTCCATGAGAAATGCAAGGCTAAGATAATTTGTGTCAAAAAAGCAAAGAGAAGAGAAAAGAAAAAAGCGTACAGTATCAACCATAACATCTAAGTGGACATGAATAAATGTCGACCACTAGTACTGCAAACCACCAATTGCCATAAGGTACTGAATTATATAAAAGAAGCTTGCAGCTAAGAAGTTATATGCCCAATGGCCAATACAGTATGGCAAATGTCTAGAGATTTCTGAAAGAAGCAAATACTACAAGAAGTTGGTGGGATTGCCAGTAAATTCGTTACAAGATAGGTGTTGCATGTACTGGCCTTCATATTCGCACGTGCACATTTAGCCAGGGCCAACTTTTGGAATGTCATAATGCTCGCTCATATTCGCAAGATATTGGTTGAAATCGGAAATCCTATCACGATGTGATTTATTAGCAGTCTTTGCCAGCTTATGGATGTCAATTTGCTGCCTTTGCTCCATGTAGCGTCTCTCAGCTGGGGTGAGATTATCGACATAAGCAGCATTTCTTTCTCCACCAGATTTGTTGGCCCCATTTGTGTCTTCCTGGTTGGGGTCAGTTACTGATTCCATACTTCCACCTAAAGTTGAAAAAACAGACAAGTGAAGCACCCATAATGAATCATAATATTAATTACTGGATTACCCACCTTTAGTTTTTTTAAAATTTTTATTGCCTCGAGATGAAAGTCACATTTATAATTTATTTTGTTTTAATGGTGTCATTATTAGCACTAAAGCGAAATTTTCATAATATTTGTGCTTCTACCAAAACTAACTCAATGTGGTTGAAATCTTCTAAACTGTCCATGCTTGAAATTTCATTATCATACTAAAAGGCAAAGAAACAAGTTCAATGATTAGGGGTAGCCCTGAAAGTACAGTGCTAACTTCAACTTTTTAAGCACAAATAACTCATCTAATTATTGCCAACCCCCAATCAGTGCTATTATGAGTTGGGTCTATTAAGGCTAACAGCGCCGGCTATGCAGCACCACGATTACTCTCAGACTACAAACAAGTAACCACCCAGCAAACAATCCAGCAAACTCGTCACGCCAAGAAGCACCATAACATAACATAACACAGCTACATCAGCCACAAAGACTGGCAACACTGAAGACAATGGCTAATTTTGGAATATAACAATTTCGGCTAACCATTAATATCAGAGTTAGGATTTTACTCCCCATAACATAACTCGGGGAGACTCCAAAGATACTATAAACAGATGATAAAATAGTTGCATGCTGAAATCTCTACAATTAAATGGGCTTCACCGTGGACTATTACCTGGACGACTCCAGAGCATGACTTCGCACTCCCAACTGGTAAACAGGATAACACAGCTACATCAGCCACAAAGACTGATAACACTGAAGACAATGGCTAATTTTGGAATATGACAATTTCGGCTAACTAATAATAGCTATATGGAGCTTTACGTTTTTCAGTAGAGGCAACAAGTTTCAAATCCACAACGGGTGAATCGAGAAATTTTAGGCATGTCTATCAGGAAGCTGGAAACATCCTTCGACAAGAAAGAGAGGGTCAAAGGCTGAAGGACCTGACACAGGTTACACTACTACTTACTGAGAATGCTTGGTGAGATTAGAGTAAGAATCTGAAGCTAAGCCCTCCAGGGTTTCAACAAAGTAGTCAAGCATGGGCGCAGGAGCATAAGTAAGCCTTCGGTGAATCGGATAGGAGAATATGGGCTACTGCCCTTGAGCACAGTGCCGAGGAGGAAAGATTAGCAAGAAGGTAATGAGCTGCTACAACAGCCTCATAACGAGCAAAGACAATCAAAAGAGTAGGCTATCAACGAAAAACAACAGAGTAAGCTAGAACAAGCCAAGCTATACGATCACACACTCTGGATGACAATGATTGGTATCGGGCATCAAAACGCAACTTAAAAGAAGAAAGGTAGGGGCCCTTTTCTACTCTATTTACCCTGCTTCTATGCATTCTTTCTTTACGACATGAATTAACTGCTAAAGAAGATATTCTTGAAGAAACGAACTACTTTATTCAGTACTTCTTTTGATCGAACTGCATAGTAGGCGGAGAAGAAGTAACAAGGTCTTCTTCCTCCTCCTGTCGAGGCACATCAAAAAGCATAGTAACGGGTTGCCGACATTCCGTTTGCACATCTAGCGTAACAATGGGTCATGGCATTGACCTAGCTCATAATAACGAAAAGCTAATCAAAAGTGAAAGATAAAAACTAAATAACTCAATCAATCACGGTAATTTTGATATTTCGTATCCAAAAATTTCCAGTGTTTAATTGTTTTTTTTAACCCTACTGAATGGGGTAAAAGAAAAAACTAACCTTGGTCGCCGGTAGCAGAGAGTTGAGAGGAAGAATCAGAGAGCAAGGTGGTGTTATTCTTCTTCTTTTTCTTCTTCTTGAGACTAGCAGCTTTGACGTCGAGCGCTTTCCCCTTAAGTTTGAGCTTTCCGCCAACCACATTCTCGTAAGCCGACATTCTCTTCTCTTCTCTTCTCAATCCCCCCCCCCCCCCCACACACACACAGCCAAAGTCTAAAACTGTTAGAAGAAGGATAATTCCAACAAAAAAAAAAAACGATGAGCGATAAAATTCGATGGCTGGCCTTGCTTCGATCTCTCACACACAGGCGATTTGAAATTCAAATCCCGATTCAAGTACTAAGATGCCTGCCTACCTAGGAACACACACTTTCCAAAATTAAATACGCAAACAAGGAATTCATATAACGAAAACTAAGGGGGAAAGAGAGAGAGAGACCTTAATTTAATTGAGCTTCAATCGATGGATGAACAGTGAGAGAGTCCGAAATCGATGGGGATTAAGGTTAGGGCTCCGATCGATGGGATGGGGTCCTGTCCTCGGTGACGGGGTACCGTACCTACGTCGTACATATCAGGGGTGGGTTTAGTCTTTAAATTGAATTATCCCCCCCCTCCTTTGGAATCTTGTTTTTAGTGGGGTCCAGTTTTCTTTAAAATCTTTCTGATACTTCATCTTAATTTTTTTAATTCTGAATTTATGTTTTAGTTTTTAAATTTTAAGCTTTAAAAAATTAATAAAATATGTATAATTTTTATTAAATATAATTAATTGTGTAATAGGAATAGCATAATTATATTAAAAGGGCAAAAAAAATAAGTAAATGAGTGTTTTAAAGTTAATAAAATATTAATAAAATATGTATTATATATAATTATAAATTATACTTAGCATGTGTATACTTTGTAAATAGTCGTTCTCATATATCAATTTCAAAATTCACTATTAGTACTTATTCGGTAAGTGCTTTACCTTTGTTTTTTGTTTTATTTTTAAATGTTGCTCCTTTTTCCTTCGACGTTGTTTTATTTTTTTTACTACTTAGGAAATTATGTGTGCCCTCCATTCCTAAATAGTAGTTTTTTTATTTTTCCTATAAATTTAATAAGACATTGCCCAATTTTTTTTGATGAAAATTGATTTATTAATTCCAAGTAATAAGAATATTATTGATAATTAATAATCTTACAAAGGTTTAAAATATAGAATCTAAAATTGGATAAATATATGTTACTTAAATAATTCTTTCTAATAATTAATTAAATGAATTATACAAAAACAATTTCAAACATAAATTCAGGAAGGGACAGAGGGAGTGATTATTTGTTGTTGTTGTTGTTTTTAAACTCGTGTGGGACAAAGGCTGTTTATAACCGCAAATTATATGGAGCGCCTAAGTATTTCTGGATAGGAGTATCTATTGGCCCAAAATACTGAATAACACGCGCTATACTTCTAATTTATTCTGAATAAATCCCTAAAATTAAGGAATTTCTTAAATAAACTGTACGTCTTTCTCTCATTCTCTCCCTCTCTCTCTCTCGAATTCTCAGCAAAAAAAATTACATCACCGGTGCACTCATATTCCTCGCTCTCGATTCCTTTTCTCCCTCTCCATCTCTCTCGATGAAAAACCTAATTAGTTTCTGCTGGATTTTCTTTGCATTTCTGGGTTCAATCGGCACCATCAAGTCTTCTTCCTCTCTTTTTAATCGGCTCAGAACAAATTTGGGTATCTCCATAATAGATTTGCGTAGTGTTGGTTAGTGGTTGGAGTTGGAGACTGTGATTGCTTTTGTTTGTTTATCCGTTGGAGTTTTTTTTCAATTGATCTTAGTATTGTGTATTAGGCATTACTATGGTTGAATTTCCATTGATTTTTCGTGGTTGCTCGGTAAGGATGGAGGTAGAGTACTGGTGGTGGTTGGGATGGACTGGTGCTGGAGTATCTGTTGGATAAGAAGTTACAGCCAATGTATCTAAATTACATAGAGATAACTACTAATTTACATATAGAATGTATGCAGTGCACATATAGATCAGAACTAAGAACTATAAAATGTCTGTCATTTGCATAGATATTACTAGCAGTATACATATAAAAAGCCTGTAAGGTACATATAGATCAGAATTATATGTACTTTGTAATTATTTTATATGTACATTAAAGACATTCTCTATGTACATTGCATTTATTCATTAATTAACCATATTATATTTTTGTTAGTTCTGATTTGTATATACATTAAAAATATTCTATATGTACATTATAAATATTCTATATTTTTTATTTCTGAACTGTATGTACATTGTAAATCATCTTTATGTACATTAAAAATATTTTATATGTCCATTACTGATCATCTTTGTGCATATTATAAATATTCTGTATTTTATTAATTCTAATTTATATTCACATTGCAAGTTTCTATATACACATTAAATGCATTATATACGTACATTACCATATTTCACCAATATCATTTAATTTATGGAACTCCCCAATAAAATTTAATTTTTGAATATTTCAGATTATTTTCATAGGCAAAAATTCTATATGATTAATTTGATGATTTAGAATTTAAATCCCTAAAGTTATGAAATAAATTGATCATACCATTTTTAAATTCTAAATTAATGGGATAAAAAAATTGATTTTGTATCAACTCACTCTCTAATATAGAGAGTATAATACATTTGCTCTATGGACACTCCTAACAAGGAGTGGCATAGACGCTCGATATAACAACTGGCTTGTAACACTGTTACCATAATCTCTCCCCCACCCCCACCCCCACCCAAAAGTAAGTCGATCCCTCCCTCATCACAAAAAAGGAAAAGTAATTTGCAAATAAATAAATAGTGAAATAGCTACAACACAAATTCCTTCTACTCTTTTTCAACTCTTTTTTTTTAAAAAAATTAAAATAAAATTAAACCCGTTAGGGGGGGGGGGAATTTGAGATGAAAACATTTTAAAATAATGTCTATGTGATGTCATGTCATGTCATTTGAAATAAGAAATCTGAGTGGGCAAGGGTGAAGGGGCAACTACTACTAGTACTGGTAGTAGGATTCTTTGGCAACAAGTGAAGTAGTACAGAAGGAACAGGAGGAGGCCGGCCAATGCCATCCATGCAATGCAATAATAATAATATCACAATTCTCATCAGTAGATCCCCGGTATGATCCTGTAGGGAACCTTCTCGCAGTATAATTTCCAGTATTTCCTGTACCTGCAGCATTCACACAATCCAATCACACACAAATCATCACTTCACTGGGCCCTTTTCTTAGGATGGAGCTACCTATGGTTTCAAGAGCAGTCACTGGGCATTTGGGGGGCAAGGATAGAAACAATTAACATGTGATTATTGGCTTTGCTTACTTCGAGCGACATCTATCATCATCTCTTTTAGCACGGTCCAACAGAAGGATGGTAAGAAACACCACGTAGAAGTACGGAAGGAACTGCGCAATAACAAATCAGAAGGAACATTATATCTCTGTAATCTATTATCTTGTCCCAACATTAAAGTATAGTCCAGTTACTTACGTGGTTGAAAAGAGCTGGTAAAGTCCAAAAGAAGGCAGCTAAAATTTCTGGCACATAATGAAAATGACGAGCTAACCCCCACCTGCAACAACAAATCACCAGTACCAAAAAAATCACATCACTATGTTCCTAAACCAAGCCCAGCCAATGCCATTTGAAAATGGACTACATAAGAATAACTCACCATCCGCAAGTAAGGAGAAGGCTGCTCTTTGTCTCCCCCGATGTTGTAGTGTATGAAGCGACTATCTGTACAGTAAAGAGACCAAACCATGTCGACTCTTGCCTATCGATAAAGATAATGATGAAGAGAACAAGAGCTTATAGCAAGAAGTGCTAAAACTGTCCCAGCGATTTCAGAAAGCTGCCAATTGAGTATACAAAAGTCCAACTCACAATATTAACCCACTCAGTGCCCTAAGTAAGAATACCTTCGTTGGAGCTTTCCCCCAGATCAAGCACTTGCCATTTGTTCGTCGAAACTCTTGTCTTTGCCTATCACAATCATAGTTGATATATGTGCATAGAATGCCTGCTACAAGAATGTAAAGAGCGAGCTGGGAAAAATGGGATGAGACCGTCAGAAATATGAAAAAGCAGCTTCAAGCGCATGGCACTTGTTTTTTTCTAATCTTAAAGAGTTCTAAATAAAGCTGTACTCATGAAATGCTTTTGCTTTTTAGTCAAGCATAGCTATGGAATCGTCCAACATCTTCTTCAAATGATTTTCTTTACAAAATCAGCTTAATGTTCCCTTCACGATATTTCAAATAGCTTTACAAGCCAACAGCTAGCTATTCACCCAGAGTCTATTTATATACCCTAGTTTGGAGGTAAGCTATAAATGCTGATTATAATTCAAATATGCAACAGGACAGGTAATTCTGTGCAGGAATTCGTTAGAACGTGAAATATGATTGCACACAGCATACTAGCACCAAAACATAGCACAAGCAAAAGAAAAATATGAAACTATATTTTGTTGGAATATCACTCTTTCTTGATGATGTGGATACCTGAGTTCCGAGATGCACAGGATGATTGACTAGGTACATGCCAGGAGATGTGTATACTGACGGAACCCAGACCAAACATCCCCAGCAAATATAAAATCCAGCTGCCAAAAGAATCACAAAACTGGTAGTGAGCATCAGTGATACTTGTATGGAATAAAAATCATCATGAAGATGTAATCTATGCACCCAAGCATGAAAATGAACATTGAAGATTAACCTCGATCATGTGCAATATCCATTGTGTTCCAATATCCAGCTTCCCACCAGAAGAATTTCGTGACATACACCAGCATCAATGCAGTATTTACAAGCATAGAATCCGCCACTCTCCCGTTTGCTTCATACTAGATGTAAATGGAGAAGCATAAAGTCAGAAATTGGATATACAGACAAACTAAACAACCCTAAATTGTGCAACTACTACAGCATTTATCTACCCTTCTCCTACCCTAATAAGGAATAGGATCATAACTTTATTGCATCTTCCATAGAGATTGCATGGAAGACTGAATTTAGAGTTATATTGACAGCAATGAGATTTGAAGGGACAGGTAACCAGGATGCTTATACAATTAACTGTTTATGGGCAGCAACTAGCATAGGCATTATTATTATTGTACAGGCAATTGCAAGGTGCTTGAGCAACCATTACTGGACATCACCTACTCTCTTCCATAGGCATTAACAAGAAAATAATGAAAACTTTAAAGGTCACACTTATCAACTGGATCATTTACCTGCTTTATGCAATATGTAACAGCAAGAACTGCCCAAGACATCATACCAAATCTACAGTTCGTGAAAACTTTGATATCGAAATTCTTTCCAATGCGAGGATACAGCTCCATACCCTACAAGAATGACATAATAAAATATAAATGCATATGCATGTAGCATGGTTTACTAAGTATTACACCAAGTAGCGAACTCTCTACTGTTAATATTATAATAGCTACTATATGCCATAAAATTTCCATCTTTGGAAGGACGATTAGAGTCATTAGACAACTACAGAAAAAAATGCATACTTTATTGATCATACGTTGATTGTGGAATGAGACCTGCACTTGGCTTCCACGTCAACCCTTGACATGTCATACCAATGGCCTAAATGGAGCTCCATATGGAGAGCAGGGCAATGAGCCCATGAAGGACTTGGAATATGCCCGGTGGTATACCCGCAGTGAAACGTCGTTGACACATCAACTAAAAAGGTGTGAAACCCAGTATTGCACGGGCTAACCCGCATTAACAATATCACGCGTTCAAAATATGCAGTGGCACTTCCCAGCAAATCAGTACTTCAAAGGCACAGGGCGGTTCCATGGGCACCTTAAGCTGAACTAAAGTGACCTCTTTTTATAGGATAAACATCTCCAATGAAGCAACTATGGAAAACGATGCACCAAACAATTGGGGATGGTGAGCTATAAATCAAGAGCATCACATGCTTTGTTTCCTTGGGCTTCGTATATGACAACGTATACTCCCAGAATAAGGGAATAAATGTGGTTGAAAACCATTACTTGGCATCCATGTCAATCCGAGAAATGTTGCAGAATAACCTAGTTGCACCCAGTGGAGCCCCTCTTCACCGATTAACTGCATCAGAATTATTCATATGATTCTTCTTATCGCAATTCACACTTCATTCATGATCCTCATTTTCTCTTAAGTCTTAGCTCTGAAAGCGCTTGCTCCAACACTTTCTCTAGGAAGCGTCTCCAAAGGAGTTCTAGTCTCTCCCTTTTAGCTATGTCTTGATATTCAACTAAGCTCCATTCTCAATTGAACAATAGGGTGTAGGCCCACTTCATCCATTAACAGGGAGCTCCCTCCTTTAGACACACGTGGTGTATCCCTAGGCCACTTCCACAGTGGACCTTGGGACCCCTCGCGTTGCTACCCTCCTACATTGATTTTTTTAGCATACTGGATGGTCACACTCGCAACTTTCTAGCATGATCCAAAAGTAACTAAGGGTCGGGTCAGGAAGTCAATTTTTGTCGATTTTTAATGATTTTGTACTGTAGATGATTTTTAATCTATTACTGTAGCAATTGACTTTTCAAAGTGTATAATGACAGTTATATCCCTAGTGAAAACACATGTGTACTGCTCCATGATTAATAGGCCTATTAGGCCGTCTTGTCTAACCCAGGTGTTCAGCTCTGTGAACTCCACATCCCCAGACTATTACTCGCAGCAGTTTGTCCTCTCTCTCTCTCTCTCTCTCTCTCTCTCTCTCTCTCTCCTGCTGCTTCAGCCTCATTTCAAATTCAAAATCACTGCAAAAAAATTCTAGATGCGGGAAAAAACAGAAAAATCGAATTGCCCCCAAGCATACTTCAAAAAAAAATCCGGGGTAAAATGCTAGATGCGGGAAAAGACATCATGGATTTATAATGTCTCCACTTTCCATTATTATCATTACCTCGTTATTAGAGAACAAACAAAGAACTTTCAAGTTTCCTTCACAAGTTAATGAAACCAAACGACAAGTTTTCTTAATAGTAATGACCCTGATAATATTTCCACGACAATGTGTTTACACTACAACATACTCCCTCTGTTTCACAATAGTTGATGTTTATGGTTGGATTACATTAACCAAGGAATGCATTAAATATCTATTAATTTTTCAATTTTGCCCTCTCTTTACATAGGATGTCTTTTCAAATTCTTCTCTCATTTAAAGAGGTATTAACTGCTCATTTATCTTGGAATTGAGATAAAAGGGTAATTTAGGAAAAGTGTAGAAAAAATGTGCAAGACATCAACTATTTTGAAATACTTTTTTGTTTTCAAGAGGTCAACTATTGTGAAACGGAGGGAGTACTATAATTACATGACAATGTATTACACTACAACATACTATAGTTACAGTTAAGTGATTCAAGATATAGCCGCTCTAGACAATAGATTATATATTAATGTCTATACCAGCTACGTTGTGCGTGTATTCTATGGGTTCCTGACTTCATATCCCAACAAATTAGATCCACATTATAACAACACAGATAGACCCAAAAATTGATCTAAAAACTGAAATGATCACGGCACCAAAGATCTAAATGGACAACAAATAATTAAGTACTCCCTCCGTACCACTTCAAGAGGGATACGTTGCCTATGCACATAGATTATGGTTGAAAGCATGTTAATTCCTTAAATGCTCATCAACGTCTTGCATTTGTTTATCCTTAGTAAGATGGAAGGGTAATATTGTCAAATGTGATGACCCAAAAAGGAAAGTCTTCCTATTGAAGTGGGGCGGAGGGAGTAACATAGAAAAATAAAAAATATAGTGTCATTCTGTCTTCAACACAACTTTACTGCTTGAAAGAGTAGAGATGGAAAAATCCTTTGCAGTTGAAATATGGAAATAGGTTATAAACATGAGCAGGACATGACCTAAATCATTTTCCTGTACAAATACAAACTTCTAAAGATCAAAATAATAATAAGGTACTTAAGAGCAGAAAACATGACCTTAGAAGAAAATAATGGATTAAATATAAAAAAATCTGCACAAGACCAAGCAAATTAAGAAATGCAAAACCAAGTTTGTGCAAAAAGGAAAAGCAAAGACTGATGAGACAAGATTTTCAACTGGCATAAATCGTATTATTGCATTGGTACCAAAAAAACACAACTGCCAAAAGCAGAAAAGCTCTTGAGAGTGGGCAGATGCAAAAGCAGATATTGGTTTTTTATGACTAGTGAAGCACAAAACCCGAAGTTCCAGGCCTTGTCCCATCTTGAAGTCCGCGCATTTCTACTCAAAGATGATGGTATTAATGTTTGACTCTTCACAGCCGACCAAACATGTATGAAATAATAACTACTTTGTGGATCATGAGCGTAAAAACTTGCTCAAGGTCCCTTATCTTTCTGAAAGGGAGCATTCTGATTAGTTGTCAATACTAGAAGATGTTGCGGTTTAAGTGAAGATTAAAAATTCATGATCGTTCGAAAAATTCTCACCCAGTAGAAATCTATTATCACATTTCCAG
This sequence comes from Iris virginica, assembly GCA_025631175.1. NCBI lineage: Eukaryota > Viridiplantae > Streptophyta > Magnoliopsida > Asparagales > Iridaceae > Iris > Iris virginica. The sequence goes on along the minus strand of JAOTQG010118548.1, from coordinate 13,646 downwards.
ATGAGCCGGAATCAGCAGAAGATGGTTTCAAATGGCCCTGTACACGTTAACCACAGCTCTCAACAAAAATAAAACAAAAGGTAGAAAGGATACAGAATAATATGTAAGGTTTTGTCGTAAACCTCACCTTTATGTATAAGAAAATACAAAAGATGAAGCTTCCGAATATAAGTGCTGAATATATTTCTCCCAAATGATCGTAAACAACGGTTGGGTTAAATATCCCAAACCTAAAAAATCAGAAGACACACATACACGAGTCGGCATGGTTAAATGAGATCATAAGACAATCGAAACTGTTTCAAGTAAAGAAAAAGCGAGAGAAGAGAAGAGACACTCAAAGAAGAAAAACTCAATTGTGCATTTTCAAAGGCCTAAAGCCTGCTTGAGTAATAGACACTGAAATGGCAAATGTCGCCGATCCCATTTCTTGCTTAACCATTTTATAGAAGGATTGCCTTCGTCTGGCTGCAATCAACTTCTAGAGAGGGAAAAAAAAAAAACTTATTGAGGCACTAAAAGCCAACTCCTATGAACAAACTCAGCAAAGTACACACGATAAATGAATAACAACATTTATATTTCGAGCAGATAGAATAACTTGAATTGGGGACTTCTGTATGCACCGTATTCATCCCTGTAAGCATGTTAGATACCAGGATTTGATATTAAAAAGCAGGAGTCCTTACCACCAAAGGCTAAAATACGTAACTAATGTCACCGCATATGCTGCCAAGCCATTTGCCTGCAAGAAATGAAGAGCACTAAGAGGTATGCGCTTACCACCACCCCAACAAAATAATGTTTATAAAATCAGTAGCCCATGGAGTTGCTATTCGTAACCGTAATGCATGCATGAAATGGAAACTAGTCCCAAGCAGTGGGTGAATCTAATAAATAGAAAAAGCAATGGACATTGCTGGATGGTGAGTGGCAGGCACAGAGAATCATCCATGTGAAGTTGGGAGTAGTTTGTGTGTGCGGTACCTTGTAGAGCGGGCGATTGCCTGTAGGAGAAATAGGACCTTCGACCCTGGGGCCAGGTAAAAGAAGCTGGAGGGCAGCCTCAAAAGCACCATAGGAAGCAATAATCTTCCAAGCAATGGCAGTGGGTTTTGGCCAGATGCGAAGAAACCCCTGAATGCCATGGTCCCAGAGATAAGACCACGTCTGGAGGACAGAGCCGTCGGCATGCACCATGGTGTACCATCTGGGGGAATAGGCAGCAGCAAAACATTTATTAGAGTGGGAAATGATTGGATCCAGCACCAGATTGGAATAGTGATATGAGTATGTATGTTGTATGCATCATCGATCAAAAGAAGCATGCATGATGTGTGTGTGCAGCTATGTATAGACTAGGAAATACAGAAGGAAGGAAATAGGGAAATTAAGGGGAGGGGGGGAGAGGAACTTACAGAAGAATAACGAAAGGGGGACAGAGAGAAAGAAGGGAGAGCATCGAAAAGTAAGTGACGACTGGGGAATGCACCATCTGACTGTCTTTCTTCTTCTTCTCCTCCTCCGCACCTGCTGTCGCCGCCGCCCCAGCCATGCCTCAGATTCGAATTCAAATCTGAATCTCAACTCAAATGGAATCCGACTCCGAGGGGATGGATGGATGGATGGATGGATGGATGAGGGGGAAAGGGAGGAGACTGACTGACTGACTGACTGACTTGAGCGTCGAACAGCGAAGCAACGCAAAATGCAGTGTACTCGACTCGACTGACTTTGGGTCAATCCAACCCCCCGCAAATCTCTTTAACGTCGTTTCCTTTTTCGGACCATTTTAAAATTTAAAGTTTGTGTTTTTCTTTTTTTTCTTTAAAAAAAAAAAAATATATGTCAATTAATTAAACATCTTCTTTGTAGTATTTTAGTAGAATTTAAAATATTTATAAAAGATTACCAAATAAACTATAATTCATATTTTCTTACATATTACTACTATATCAAGTAGCAAATGAATGCTTTCAAAAAGAAAAAATATAGTAAAAGAATTCTCATATTAAAAAAAAGCTTTTTTTTTTAATAAAAAATATGCAATATAATTGTTTCTGGAAAAATGACAGACAGGAGAGAATACTAATGCTATAATTTTCAATTGAAATCCAAATGTGAACTGAGGGAGGGAGGGAGGGAGGGAGGGAGGGAGGAGTCAGTCACGACTTGCTTAAAACACAAATACTAGTAGTAGTAATTAGATGATCCAGTAGCTCTCACCAAGCCGCAGGGAGGGGAGGGGAGGGCCTGGCTGCTTGTTCTGTTCTGTTCTGTCCTGTCCTGTCCTGTCCTGTCCGGGACATCCCCATAACCATTCCATCATGCTTGTTTAATAGAAGCTTCTTTTAATCGTGCAGTGCATGCATTCAGCTTAGAACGAGGCTACGGATTGGAAATTGCTTACAGGCACGACCACCACCAGTGGTCGTGGTGGTCGAAGAACATGATACATTAGTGAGTGACTCCTGCCAGTCACATTCATATACTACTCCATATGCTGGCGCACGTGCTAACAAACATATACATTACTGACGGTTGTTCATTTTTGATAATGGATGAAATTCTACAAATCATGTTTAAAACTTACATTAATAATGAGATTAGTTTTTTGGCTGATTGATTTCAACGGACCTAACTACCAGTAGCTAGCTAGCCTAGATCTCATCTGAATACGCTTCCCCTCAGAAGGAACCCCCAGACCCGGCTTTATTTAATCCACGAGCATTTACTGCTGGTTTTGCTGTCTCTGCTGTTGATAGTTGGGATGACTCTGGGACGTGTTCTGCAGGGGAATACCAGGTTGTAAATTCTGAGCATTTTGTGCCACGTTTCCAAACGCCCCTTGTGATCCATGTTGCTGCTGCTGCTGTTGCATAGGCATCATACCCGGATTTGCTGCCCCCATGTTGAACACTGTTTGGTAGAATGAAAAAAATCAAACAAACAACTTTTAGCCAGAATGTGTAACCTATTTCTCAAAGGATAAAAGTCACATTAGATTATATATATAGTATACGCATCATCATATTCCTACATTATTTAAGAAAACATGACCTGCACTTGATTCAAATTATAGTCTGGTAACTATGCAAGAAAAGGATGTGAACCGTACTTTGATCACTCAGATTTTGAGAAGCAAGATTCCGATTGGCGCCAGATAATCCGTACTGAGAATGATAGAGAAGCCATACGAGAGCAAATCATGAAATTAAGAACAGTGATATCCAAGAAATTTCAGAATTACAATTTACTCAACCAATTTTGCCTTTTCAATTACTTGTGTTCGGCTAAAAGGCATTTAAGTTGAAGACTCACTCAAGAACTTTTACTATAGATACATTGTTATGATCCTAGAATGTCAATCCCCCGCAGCATTATACGAGAATCAGTGATAAACAGCTAACCTGCATCCTAGGCAGAAGTGATTGTGATGGCATCATAGCTGACATGTTTGAAATCTGGCCTTGACCAAAAAAAGAAGAGCAAGAATAAGTTGATATAGCATTTTTTTACTTCGGAGCATGCAAGAGAATATTTAAAAACAGAAATGAATTGGACGGAGCACTTAGTGCAATAGAGGGGAAAGAGGGAAAAGGGTATGGAACATTAATCATAACATTAGTCAAATAGTACCAGACTACAGAGGGCTGCTAGACAGAGTGCACGCAAACTCAAAGCATCCTTTCATCATGTAAACTACTACCATCAATCCACCCTCGGGCAGACTAAAAAGTTATACTGACCCCAAAAGAACTAGTACCAGATGTCCATAGCTACCTACTGAGCTAGCAGCCCGAATTTGTCAAACCTCTACGTAAAAACCTAAGGAGGCACGTGAACTAAGCAAACATATTGGTGGCCTAGAAATTTAAAAGATAAAATGTTTAGGAAACAAAAACACTTCAGGCTTCAGCATCAGTTGCAACTCAGACCCGGAAACAAAGAATGTCTTAAAGAATGTGACAAAGAAACTTTTCTCTAATGGAACCATTACTACCTTTGCTTAGCATACATGTGGCAAGAAGTATATTAACTGTAATTGGAAAATACTCTTATAAGAGATACAACAATCAAATGAAGAAAGATAGTGAAGGATATGAAATTGATATCTGACCATCTGGGAATTCGGAGTAGTCTGTGCAGCATTAAACAGGGCACTGTTGGCAGTGCTAGAAAACTGGTTAAATTGACGATTTAGCTGATTTCCTTGGTTGAGTTGGCTTTGCCCAATGCCATGCTGCATTGCCCCAGATGACATTTGCCTGCTCTGGAACTGCTGACCCCCCAATGGCTGAGAAAATTGCATTTGATGTTGACCATGTAACTGAAACATAAATGCTTTGCCATAATAAATAAGAAATACAAAGTAAAAATAGTTAAAACTTAAAACATGCAATTGCATGAAAAGAAACCTTTATTGTTTAAAAGTCCTTACAGGACAAGAAAGAAGAGGTTGATTTATCAAAATGAAATTGCAAGACAGTTGTAGCAAACTACAAAATGGACATCTAGATGCTATGACAAGTTGATTTCAGGCATATAACTAAAATTGTTCGTGCATTAGTGGGCTAAAATACTCCCACTTAACCCAAAATAATATTCTAATATATATGGTTCCCCTTTATTTTCATTTATTCATTAGAAGAGCTTCATGTTTGAGTAAGTTAAATGATTAACTTGCATCAGCTCCTTTTTAACAGAGACTAAAATTACCACGACGACAATGGAACACATTGGTTCCTTGGCTGTAATCCAATATGGTCAATGCAGTAGCTATAAGACTATGACAAAGTTCTGCTTCTCCACATTTCAAAGAGGAATATAAAAATAAATTAAACATTAATTTATGGATTTCCCTGCATAACTAGAAAATAAATCCAAAAATTGTAAAAAATGAACAAAGAACAATACCTGCCCTAGTCCAGGCATCGAAGATTGCCTAAGCTGTTGAGCAAGGAGTTGCTGCTGGTGTTGCGGTAACTGCATCAATTTCTGCCTTTGCTGTTGCTGTTGCTGCTGCTGCTGTTGTTGTTGTTGTTGTGATTGTTGCTGTGGTGAGGGTGTATTCATCATGTTGGTGGAAGACCTAGGAGAGTTAGCGTATGGCAGTGGAGATGCTGTCGTATTATCAAAGGAAGTAGCTCCAGTAGCAGCAGAAGGAGAAGCAACTGCTCTTAACATGAGTTGTGATCCAGAAGTCTGCTTAAAGCAATTTAAGTGAGAATACAGAACAAGAAATGAACAGCTAAAAAGGGAAACTTTCACTAAACTGCCAGAAATTTTAGACATGATTGAGTCAGGATCACTATGGATCATCCCACACTACCCCGGAAATCAGCATCAACTGATTGACAGTGAACCTAACAATGTTACAGCTCGCGGGAAAATAAATCAACTCAACAGAAAATTTAAAATACATATAAACACCAACGAAAATTAGGAGGACATGCAAGATGCGCTGACTTCTAGAGAGCAATAGTGAAGATTTTTAGCAAGTAGTTTTGCTCAACGAATGGTATAGCCAGCAGCTTTTCTAGAGCTCACAATGAAACATAAGGGGCGGATTTGAAGCCTCTTCACACTTATATAATTTTTCCAGAATAATCCCCTATGGCTCAATTACAATTACTAACTTTCAAATAAATAGATGTCATCTATAATGTAGGAATAACCAGTCACTTCTCCCATTATCCAACAATAACTACTCAGAACAACTTTCTTGACAAATACCAGAACAAACATAAAACTTCAATTGCAAAATTATAAATACTCTCTTATCTATTACTATTATAAAGCGAAAGGCGCAGTTTGAAGCCCTGTCAAACTTTTTTAGGTTGTCCAATTTGCCCATTGATTGTACTTCATTAATCTATTATACTTTCCTTCTACTTGTCAACATTTCAAGCTAAAACCATTTACACGAAAAGGAAAGGAAAAATTGCACATGCGTTGATACAGTATTCACTTGAAAGCAAGAGGACTGAAAATGTAGTCCTATCACAAACTTTTTCAATTGCCTGATTTTTCCCTGATTCCAAACATGTAAAACTACTTCTACTAAATTGTGAACTCTTAAGAATTGCTTATTATCTCTGTTACTTTTCTTTACTTAACTTAAACTACTAACAATTTAAATATTAAAAAATTCTAATGATAGAACAAATTATTTTAAACGATTAAATATGACCGGTAAGTAGGAAAGAACAACTAAAGAAACAGGAAACTGAAATTAAAATACAAAGTGATTATTGTGTGGATTGTTATGCTGTATTCTTAACTACAAAGGGAGAAGAAAGTTGTCAGGGGAAAAATGTGTTCTTTGAAGTAATGACCCTTGAAACAAAGAATGACACTGGAAACTATTTCTTGATGCTCCAAGCGCAAGCGGATGTTAGCCCCCAACAACATATTTGGTAGCCAATTCATCCAAAATGCTTACATGCTCTTTTGAAATGGAGTGGCCAATGGGCGAATGCGATGTGAAGCTTTTTAACTCATACCCCAATTCCCAAGGTCCTTCCAAGATGATGAAGAATAATCTAATCTCGTGCATCTAACCTTGCAGAGTTATTATTTATCGCTATAAGAAGAGCAACACAATGGATGCACGAATGTCCGGTCATCCCCCACGCAACATGAGGGGTCATTGCACTAACACCTCAAACCACTTTCCCGCGTCTTGGATCAGTAATTAAGGTAGCATGATAACAACAAATAGCAAACTATGGGACAAGCACAACTGGTTTTTCGATTAATAAACTATGAATGTTTTATTTAAATTTCATATGTATACCTACATAGCTGACTGAAAATGGTACTCCACAAAGCTCAAGTTCTGTGTTGTGACGTTACTTCCATGAGGAAATCGATTCTCTAAGGCAAAATTAATAAGCACGGGATACATACATACATATATATATATATATATATAGAGAGAGAGAGAGAGAGAGAAAGAAAGAAAGAAAGAAACAGAAGCGAAAACAAATATGAGCTGACATGACCCGTGAGAAAACAAACAATATTATCTGCACACTAAGTAAGCTCTGAATCAATCACATAAACGATATTTAGTGAGGTTTCTGCAATAGTCAAAACATGTAGAATAGTGCATTGCATGAGGGTGGTAGATGAGGATATAATGACAGTATACTGGATGTCATCAACTTGTGATGCCTTTAGCTAAGGTAATGTTTATGTTAAGTCAAAGAGTATATTCATAACGTGGTGGGGTTCTCTTCTCTCCTCCCTTTTAATCCTGGCGGCTTAATCTGATAGGGTAAAGTAAGTTATCTGACCTGCAGCAATGCTCCCTGATTATTAATACTGCTTGAAGAAAGGGGCGGAGTACTCTTCAGGTATATACCTGCAGCAAAGAGACAACAGGTGATTGGTTGAAGATGCACAATCCATCACCACAGTTGGTAATAAAAATCTGGAGCAATCATATTTATTTATAATTCAGCACACCAGTTGTCTCTCCAAAATTCTGGGTGTTATCCCCGACTGGCAGTACATCTGCTAGATGTGCTGGAAGTGCAGATCTAATGTGTCTTTGATCTCCAGCTATTCGTAATCCTGCACATTAAATCCCGAAATGTATTTGAGCCCAAACCTTCTAAGAATCTTCCGAATATGTTTCAGTAAAGTAATTGATTGTTTTACTACGATGGAACCTCATGGAATTGGAGAAAAGTTCATTGTCCACTTGAGGAATTGTTGGAATTGGAGTCACAAAGACAAATCTAAATAGCTTGCTAGTCTATGTTGTGCCAGTTTTCCTTTTTGGAGGTTCATCTGATTTCCCTTTCTAAATATAAGTGATACTTGCATGGTACACATCGACTTTTTATGTACAATACAGACTAAACAATTATTACGCTAAGTTGCTAAACCCATTAATAGATTAACTCTGAAGAAAGTAACTGATTTAATCTCACTATGAGTGCAAAACAGTCGGCACCCACCTAAAATATGTAATCCCTAAAACTTATCGGTTAAAGCTACAGCCACTAAAATGAGGGATCAATGAACTGTTATACAAATGTAATATACTGCCTCTCCATGTTCCTCTCTTTTCCATGCCATCAACTGTACACTAAAACTCTTAGCTGACATTTACTTCAGTACGCTCATGGCAGATTGAACAGGTGATTCACACATTGATTGATCTCCTATAAACTTTTACTGATGACTAGTTTGCAAAAAGAGGCTACTGGCTCTGGCAAAAAAGTAGACACTGAGTTTGGCAATCCAATCAACTCCTGGGCAAGTATACATTGTTAATGCAGTAAAAGGTCAAATATACTCAACACCCGATTGAGGGCTAGGACTCTCTTCCGGCCATCCACTTGGATAAGCATGCCTGAAATTTAAGTTCATGCAATGAACCAACAACTTAATTCTGGCATCACTGCTTTTAATTGATAGAAAACCCCCCATCACTTAGAAAACACCAGATTGTGCCCAGAAATACATAAATTATTAATATTTATCTATGTTGACATGACTGCATACTCGGGATTTGGGAATATAATGAACCTGCCTGGGCACGAGTGTGATCTAACTGTAATGTCCAATGTGCATAACTCCAAGTCTTGGTAACTAATTACTTGCCACTGTAGAATGAACATTTGTATTTGGTATGATGGGCATTTGCACTTGCATAATTTAACTCGTATAAATAAATTGAAGATGGACTTTTTCTGGGAACTTCAACTCAGTTACGTATGTATTTTCCAATCTATGACACACGCATTGGTGACAGCAGGCCAATAACATCTCCAATGATATCCGCAAGAATACTTCACATATTGAAACATCCATAAAATATTTTTCCATGTGAGGGTAATGTGCTGTTCAACTAGGACTTTAACAACAGCAACAGAATGGCTCACAGTAGTGATATTTAACTCTGAAGTGCATTAAGCAGGCATTAAAATGTGAATGAGAACAAGAGAGGTTAAATAAAAGAGAGAGAAATATACAAGCATTGTACATAATGAAAAGTTGAAAACTATCAATATGGAATAGCACCTTCCCCGTGGTTAACAGCATTTCGAAGTAAATTTTCTTGTTCCTGAATCTTCGCAGCTTGAGCTTTGTCTAAGGTTGGAACAGCAGTTGGCCCCTGTCGAGTACCAAAATAGGCTTTGCGAGTATCAGCAATGACCTTTTCAGCACTTTCACAAGCTGCTCCAATCATATCAATTCTAGCCTGTAATAGCATAATATTGGATGTACGAGTTAAAAAACTATTAACAATTTTAACTTGCACGGTATCATTATATTATTCACCTTTAACTTTTCAATTTGTGCAGCTACTGAGAGATTTTGCATCCCATGTAATAACTGCTCCCTCTTGGAATTATCATCCATTTCCATCTCAGGCAAAAGCTTTGATGACAACATAACAGGTAGAACTGTGTAAAAGGAAATGCCGTTACGTTTTCATAGAAAACACTCTGAACTAGAGATATCAAGGAAATCCTCTTGAAACAGCTAATGTAACTGTTCTGTTTCTCATCTGATGTTATCCAGCACATTTTCCTTCATATAACCAGTAGAGGGATCAAAACATAAAATTCACCTGATCAAATGTAACGCACTTATGTGAAGGAAGGGCTTATAGTCCATAGGCATGTACTCCTTCTATGTAATTGTCCGAGTTGCACATGGGGTGAACTTGTTGGGAAACCAACATCCAACAACCTCAGGTTAACAGTTTTCCAGGGAAAGATTAAGCTAGAATTCTTTTGGATTCATATGCCGGAAGTCGGTTATAGTCTTGCATTTAAGTGTACATAGTTAAGTTATATATGTAAGAGTTACAGTCTGAATTATTACAACTGTAGTGTAGTATAAACTTGCACTTGAAATTCCTCATGTGTGGCATGAACTGAGGGCGGCATTGCGGTTGCAGGACCAGGGGCTTTCTTATTTTAATATCATTCATGTAGATTGTCCAACTTATAGACAATAGCTTATTGTACTGTGATCCAAATATCATCCTACTCCGTAGTAATAAGAAGAGTATGAACATGCATGTTGTAAAATACTAAGCATGAGAGCGAAAGAAGGAAAGTGCCTACTTGCAGCATTTTCGGCATTAATGTTCTTGGGAAGAACAACAAAAGCTTTGGAAACCTTCTTAATGTCTTCTACGATGTTAAACAGTTCGAGGTTGACCATGGAAAATTGGCCCAGTACATCCTGCCTGGGACAAAAATGCCAGCGTGAGTACATTCATTTTTACAATAATTAAAAAGGCCCAGTAATATTAATGATGATGAGGGAAGAGGCTAACCACTTGGGAACGGAATTGGTGCGAGCAATAAGGTCAAAGTCCTCGAGGATGCGTGAAATGGCTTTGTATAGATTGACGGCTCTCGTCTTCACTGACTCTAAATTTAGTTGTTGCTGAAGCGCCGGGTTCAGCCTCTCCGCCACCGGCTGCTGCTCTTGCGCCCCGGCCCCGCCTTCCATTCCCGTTATCCACTGTTATCTCAATTCGCTACAGATTCTAGCATCCGGCTCCGGCGAAACCTCAGTCTGAACCCAAAAACAGCCCCAATAACGAATTACCCGATTCGGTCCCCGGATGGGGCAAGAGTAGGGGTGTCAATTTGGATCCATGGGTTGGATTAGGTATAAACTCAATTAAATCCAATAGCTTATTGGGTTTTATTGGGTTTAAATCCAATAGTTTATTGGGTTTTATTTGGTTTATCCATTGGGTCAATTTTAATTATATTCTGGGTTAAGTTAATTGGGTTTGGTTATTTTTGCCACTCATAAAAGGCGTCAAGACGAGGCTTATAAATTAAGAAGACGGATAAGTTATCTAAACGAGGGCATATTCATGGAATATTGGATTTAATTGAATAAATTAATAGGTTATTGGGTCTTATTGGATTAACCCATTGGGTCAATTTTGATTTATTTTTGGTTGAATTAATTGGGTTGGGTCTATAATTACCACCCTAGGAAAGAGTGTTGTTTCTCAAATCGCAGTATTCTGATAGGTGGGAACGGTTTGATTCGGTTCATTTATTGGCTTAAAATTGAGAATCAAACCGTTCAAACTAAATGATTCGATTCGATTCGGTTTTCAATAGAATAATGGTTGGAACCGGTTCAGAACCAAACCGTTCAATTTTGATTTGATTTGGATTGTTTTCAGTTTTGGGCCAAAAAAGGGTTGAACCAAATTTTTTTAGGGTTATGCTAAATACCGTCCCCAAATTTCTCATTACCGTCATTTTTATACCAAAAATATCCTTAACAAATTTTTCATCTTTTTTTTAGGAGAAAGAGGTTCAATTTAGTCCCCTTTGTACTGCAATTTAGGCCCAATCTACTTCATGCTACCGCCCCTAATGTTTTCGTTTGGCGCCTCATAACAAAAATGCACTTTATTCAAAAATGCATCGAGGACGTAATAAAGACAAAAAAAAAAAAACTCTTCATTTTTCAACAGCATTTGACATCGAGGAGATAACAACGTGGGTGTATACAATCAATAAACATCATGACTTCAATTTGTAAGGAAGCACAACTTCATAATAATAAAACCTAACCAACCCACTGAGTCAAATTATTCTTTCTTCCAGCAATGTTTATAATTTTAAAGCCCTAATTTTGCCAATTATTCTATTGAAACAGTTCAATAGATTATATGCTGAAGAAGAAAAAATAAAAAATGGAAAGAAGTGAATTTTGAATTTGAGGGAAAATTGGAAACGCATTGTTTTACAGTAAAAGTTGAATTGCTGATAAGAATATTGAGTGAAATGTTTAAGGGGCGAAGAATTAGGGCTGCGACCACTTAACGGGTGGTTTGCGAGTTAACTCAGTTTATTAGAAATTACTTACAGCACTTTCAGTGGAGGAAACCTAAAAACAGTTGAAGACTCAAAGGTTAGAGAGAGATCCGAAGGAATGGCCTTGTCTAAGCATCCATGTTTTTGGAAATCGATGAATTAAGTTTACCGTTCGAAAGAAATAAATGTCATCAACATTTTCTGGAAAAAAGTAATCAACATTTTATGAAAATAGCAATTCGATCTGTAAGTATATGCATTTTCAACTCTGAGCCTTACCACTTGTGGCTTTTGGTCTTGGTTTAATAAATTACTCTCAACAAATTTGTTTGACTCGAAATTATTTGGAAGCTATGTAATTATCATTTCAAAGGAGGTGTGGCATATACTCCGTAACAAGGACGAATTACAGGAAGATTTGAAGTTTTTTTGGATAGGGGTATTCCTGGTATTAGTGAGGCGGTACTAAAAAAATTGGAGTGGTATTTAGCAACCCAATTTTTTTATTACTGAAATTGGCCCAAATTCACATGGTTGCTGGCATGAACCCTACAAATAAATTTAAATTATGTAGCAATTACAAATAAAATTAATATATACAATTACAAATAAATTTAAAGTATATAACATCTTGGTGATTCTCTACACCTGCGATATTCCAAATTCGTTGTCCTGCATCAATTTTTCATATCAGTGTTAGATTCAAACGATAAAGAACTTCTCCAATATTGGTAGAAACATTGGGAAAAAAAAAACTAGCAGTGTAAATCGAACAAAAGTTATTTTACATAGTACTACTACATCAAACAAAAATAAACCAAGGCTTAAAACAAATGTCAAATTCAGCTGAAACTGAAACTGGGTACAATGGTTCACAAAGAGGTTTCAACACTAACACAAGAAAAAAAAAACTTACAAACAAATATTTCAACATTTACTCGCAAGACAAAAATCAAAAAATTGAAAGAAACAACATCACCCGACTCGAATTACACCCAAATTCAAAATTCTACGGTTAACATGGTGAAATGAAATCAGCAACAGAGATTTCAGCATTTTTCTAGCAAAGGTAAAGAGTGAGAGCCAAAGAGGGAGAAAGAGAGTCGGAGAGATGAGATAGGGGAGAAGAAAAGAGACAAAGTAAAGGGGATCCTTTGACGGTTCCGTTGTTGCAGTTCACATGGAGATCGAACGGAGTGAAGATGGAGGAAGGTGCACTGTTGGAGAGTAGCGTTAATTCATTTTCTCTTTTATATTTTGTATTTATTAATATTAATAATATATAAATAAAATATATATGTACTCGGTTCGGATCGATTAACTGCGATTTTTTAAATGGAAGAATCGGGAACCTCGAACCAAATCGGTCCGGTTCGGTTTGTTGACTTTTTGATCAACGCGGTTTTTTCGATTTTTTGTCGATCGGATCGGTTCAATTTTCGATTTTTTTTGTCTTTTTGTCCGCCCCTAATGTTGGTCCCACTAGAGCTCAATATAGGCTAGAGGGGGGGTGAATAGCCTATTTAGCATTTCTTGCTAAAAATAGATTACTTATAAAACTCTCACCCTTGAATTAATGAAGGGGTTTTTATGCAGCGGAAGATCACAGAGTTTGTTTAGAAAATATTCTGTTTTATCAGAGTGTGCAAAAATTAATGCTTAGTCGGATGCCTTAGTAGAAAACAGTGTTACCTGTTTCTGAGGATTCGAGTTTGCCCAGAAGTAATGCAGTAATCAAAAACAGAAAGGAAATGACATGAATGTAAAGCACACAAGATTTATAGAGGTTCACCAACTAACTGGCTAGTCCTCTACCAAGCT
>JAOTQG010118537.1:0-10982 GCA_025631175.1 Iris virginica | reverse complement strand
GAGAGAGAGAGAGAGAGAGAGAGAGAGAGAGAGAGAGAGAGAGAGAGAGAGAGTTGCCATTTTGAAATTAATTATTGGATTCTGAAGATATGGACAAGTTTTTTCATAGATAAAAGAAACGGAATTACCAATTTTTGCTTTATATATTTGTGCATACGTATATGGTAAAACTCAAGTCTTGGGTTCTCATAGCATGAGAAGTCTTTTATAAGTAGGGTCATGCTAACAAAAGCCCTGGGGAACCCATAATAGGAAAGCTTTTGCATAGGAACTGTACATTGTAACATTAATGTGTACATCAGTAATCTTTTTGAGGACATTCAATGTATAAGCTTTTCTCTTTGGGTTCTTCTCAAGTGCCCTAAGGGAACTTGTTGGCATCTCCGTAATAAGTATGATACATTGTTGTGCATTATTCAGTGCTTTCGTTTGTGGAGAGATGTGAGCATTACTATTTTCATTGTGTTTGAGATAGAGGATGATAAACGTGTGCCGTTCATAATAGTTTTGGGCTCTGGTGTTATTATTTGTTTTGATCTACAGAAACTTGATAAATATTCTGGCGGAAGTTTCCCAAACAGGAAAGCAAAGGCATATTCCTTACAGAGATTCCAAGTTAACATTCTTGTTGCAGGAATCTCTAGGTGGAAATGCCAAACTTGCGATGGTTTGTGCAATCTCTCCAGTACAAAGGTGAAAATCATAATTTTCTTACTTTCCGACTTATTTTACACTCTTGCAAAGACACACACACAAAACTCTCTCTCTCTCTCTCTCTCTCTCTCTCTCTCTCTCTCTCTCCTGCACATTTCTGTTTTTTAATTGAGAACTACATAATGATGCAGCTGCAAAAGTGAGACTCTCAGTACACTGAGATTTGCCCAACGTGCAAAGGCTATCAAGAATAAGGCAGTTGTTAATGAAGAAATGCATGATGACGTGAATGTCTTGCGTGAAGTGATACGTCAGCTAAAGGTATGTCCTTATTCTCTGTATTTTTGAAAATAAAAATAATTGTTTCTATTCTGTAGTTTGATATTTTTGGGATACAAAATAATAAAGGGGATTATATGGCAGGATGAACTGATAAGGATGAAGGAAAATGGCAGCCAAACAGAACCAAATGGAGGCTATTCAACTGGGTGGAATGCCCGCAGAAGCTTGAGCCTCTTGAAATTAAGCCTCAACCGCCCAATGGTGTTACCACATGTAGATGATGATGGTGACGAAGAAATGGAAATTGTTGAAGAAGCTGAACAATTTGGAATCTTATTAGCAGGTAGTGAAGAAAAGAGAGGCAAACGTGAAAGTCTGCAGTTCAGGTCACAACCTTTATCACCCAAGGCAGAAACTAGTGAACCTTTGTTAAATATGTCTTCTAGAGCTATCGCAGAAGAGGGTTCTGAGGATGTAGATGTTAAAATGAAAGAAGTAATATCCGAAGAAAGTCACAAGAATGAAACACTTATTATACATCCTGGACAATCTGGGACAAGAATTCTTAGTTTCTCCAAGAGTGATTTATTGGATCATTCTATTGGAACTGAGGGAGCTGATGGTGAAATTGTTGACTCATCTGATAAAGCTATTGGTGATTCGTCAGGGGAGCCCAGCAATGAGTGCCTTCCATCTGAAAGTAATTTGCTGAGTGAAGTGCCACTAACAAAGCCAGTGGAAAGTCCAAGATGCCCGTCATTAGAGGTAGAAAGCATTGTTTCTGCAGACAATAATGAAAATGTCATACCATATTCTCCAATTGGTGCAGAGGACTGCTATGCTGCTAACCTCAGCATTGTTCCATGTGAGATATCCCCAGTTCTCAAGTCTCCTACTCCAAGTCTTTCACCAAGAGTTAGTAGCAGCAACAGGAAAAGTTTGAGGACTTCATCAACATTAACCGCTTCTCAGAAAGATCTCATAAAAAGAAATGCTTGCTCTGAGGGTGTTAATATTACTTCTGCAAAGCCCTCAAAAAGCATTTGCTTGAATGCTCACTCTACTAGAACAAGTAAAGTTGTTGAGCGAACTGAACTTTTGGCCGCTAGTCTCCAACGCGGTCTTGAAATTCTTGACAATAATCGCAAGAGTTCGGCTTTCAGAAGGTCATCATTCAGGTTTTCATATAAACCAATGGAGATCAAGCCAATATCAGTTCAAAAAGTAGATGTCGGTGTTCAAACTCTTTATCAAGATAATGAGTTATTGGAAGCGGAATGTGATGTGATTTTGTGCAGCAATTGCAAGTCCAGAACCTCACATGAGCTAAAAGATGAAAATAATAATTCTTTACTGCAGCTAGTACCTGTTGATGGCTCTCAGTCAACAGGAAAATCCAAGAAGCTAGTTCCAAAAGTATGCCCATGCTGAAAAAAAGATTTTTTCTTGCCAGAATCACTCTTCTATCATTGGTAACATTTTTGTGTTCTCTTGCAGGCTGTTGAAAAGGTTTTGGCAGGAGCTATTAGGAGAGAGATGGCATTAGAAGAGTTCTGTGCCAATCAAACCTCAGAAATTAAGCATCTTAATCGTTTGGTATGCATACTTAAACAAATTGCTAAGATTGCGAAATGCATTTGATTCTAAACCTTTTTTGGCCAATTGATATCAGGTACAGCAGTACAAACATGAGAGAGAATGCAATGCCATCATCGGGGAAACAAGGGAAGACAAAATTGCTCGCCTAGAGAGCTTGATGGATGGTGTTTTGTCAGCTGAGGAGTTTATAGAAGATGAATTGATATGTTTGACCAATGAGCATAAGGTGTGCATTTCTTTTCTACTTTGACCTGCAGTTTTGAGTGTTTCAACGAGTTTCAGTGATTAAATTCTTGAACTACATTTAAAATAGATTTTGAAGGAAAAATATGAGAACCATCCCGAGGTCTTGAGGACAAAGATTGAGTTGAAAAGAGTTCAAGATGAACTGGAGCGCTATCAGAACTTCTTTGATATGGGCGAGAGGGATGTATTATTGGAAGAAATACAAGACTTGAGAAGCCAACTACAAGATTATATTGACTCTTCTCCCAAGTCAGCCCAAAGACGGAATCCTGTTCTACAATTAACCTATTCATGTGATCCCAGTGTGGCTCCACCTTTGTGCCCAATTCCGGAGTCAACTGAGGAAAGTGTTGAGCAGAGACTTGAACGTGAGAGAATGTTGTGGACTGAAGCAGAAAGCAAGTGGATATCTCTTGCAGAGGAATTGAGATTTGAGCTCGAAGATAGCCGCTCTCTAGCTGATAAGCAAAGGCAGGAACTTGAAATGGAGAAGAAATGCTCAGAAGAGCTGAAGGAAGCTATGCAGATGGCCATGGAGGGCCATGCACGCATGCTTGAACAGTATGCCGATCTTGAGGAGAAACATATTCAGATGCTGGCAAGGCAAAGGAGAATGCAAGATGGGGTAGAGGATGTCAAGAAAGCAGCTGCAAAGGCTGGAGTTAAAGGGGCTGAATCCAAATTTATAAATGCCCTTGCTGCAGAAATTTCGGCGCTAAAAGTAGAAAGAGAAAAAGAGAGGCGGCACTATAGGGATGAGATTAAGGGGCTACAGGCCCAACTGAGAGATACTGCAGAAGCTGTACAGGCTGCTGGTGAATTACTTGTGCGACTTAAGGAAGCGGAAGAAGCTGTTGCTGCTGCTGAGGTGAGTTTACCCCTGCTCCTCTCTGTGTCATTTTATTACATTGGTACCGCACAGGCATATTTTGCTATTTAAGTTTTCTGACTTGGAAGTTTTCTCTTTGCTTATTTTACCGTAACAGTCTTCATACTATGCTTCATTGCTTCTCAGATTTTCTTCCGAATTTAGTTACAGCTACATTGAATATAGCTGTTGTATATGGAAATAGTGGTTCTTATGATTTTTGGCATTGTATGGTATTAAAGAGCACAAGTACTTGAAATATTCAATGTTGATCATCTTCGAAGATGTTTTCATTTTATGTAACCAAAAGTTTGAGATGATATGGAAGATAAACTGTGGCCTTCCCTGAGGAAAAGAAAAATAGAACTGACTAAGCAGCATTGTCATTAAAAACTTCCGATACATGCTTTCACTTAATCATAAATCAACTAATATGGTAGAGAATTGTTTTCCTATAATTTCATTATGCTTGCTGCTTGAACCTTACGTAATATGATAATGTTCAATGTGTAACTCGGAGAGCTCCTTCTTCTTCCTACTTTATGTTACAGTTTCCTCGATGTCAAGTGATTCCCCCTAAATAATAATGCATGCATCTTCCATTATTAATAAATGATCCTTTCCTTTCTCTTCTAATGAATGTCCAAATTTGCAGATGCGATCTGCTGTGGCTGAGCAAGAAACAGAGAAGGTGTACAAGCAGATTGAAAAGTTGAAGAAAAAACATGAAAATGAGATTACTACTTTTCATCACCTACTTGCGGAGTCTCGTTTGCCTCAAGAGGCAACAGTATCATCCCCTGTTTATGACAGCCATGACAGGCCCAAATATGATGGAGGCGATCAGTGTTGGAGAGAAGAGTTGGAGCCATTTGAGGAAGGGGAGTTAACAAAATTGGGGGAACCCTCTTCATGGTTCTCTGGGTACGACCGATGCAACATATAGTGACTGAATGTTTAACCACAAATTAGTGTATGTAACTGTTATATAGCTTTCAGTGGGGTTGTCAGTTTTTTGCTGGTCTGATTAGGCATGTACCCAGTTCTCACCAATTGTGAGCACCATTGCATTGGTTCTCTCGTTCTGTCTTGTATTTGATTTGTTCTTGCACCATAAGAGTTAGTGAATGAATGGAATAATTCCCTTCTTTTCCCATACGGGAGCTGAGATTACTAGTGTGCATCACTAGCCAGCCGTAAGCCTCTTGCAATGCTGATAATTTATAGTTGCATTTCTCTTCCTAAATAAACTTAGCACGGAACCCGTGTGAATTTCAATGGTGAAGGGATTTTTTAAATAAATAATGTGATTTAATTTTGAAAATTTAGGAAGTAAGAGCGATTGTGCTTAAAACAGTTGAAAACCTAAAACGAAAATCATGAAAACCCAATATCTTCAACAATTGCCTCAACTTCAAGAGCAGGAGGGAAGAGAAGGAGCAACCGTGCAAAGCTAAACATATCCCTCTATCCGGAGCACGTGGCGGCCTCACCGCTGCCAAAAACGCTAAGCTCATTCTTCTTCTCCCTTGCCATATCCAACCTTGTCGCTCTTTTTATCAACTTTTTTAAAATACAAAGAGCAAAATGGTGAAGTTCATTTCCGTTTGGCCAATAATACTTTTACAATAATTAAAGATGATCTTTCTGATATTTTTGGTTGACCAAAGGAAGTTACAGAATCTTTTCCTAACGAATTATGAGGATAAATTTTGGAATGAAATAACGGAAGAGCACGATGGTGCTTATAATAGTCAAGAAGTCGAACATTTCCTCGTGTCAGACAATTGTGTTTGGACTTATACTATTAATGAGAAAGGGGACCTTGAGATTTTATTTGACTTCCATAATGAATTGCCTATTGATACGTGAAGATGCCAAATAGTTCGTACTCGCTAATTAAGCGAGTAGATATAACGTTTGATCGAGCAAGATCGAATTCAGGATATATTAGAATCATGTCATACAGATGTCAAGAAGGATATTTAAACAAAAAATAAAATCTTGGATCGAGCAGTATCTTGCTCAACTGATAGACGATCTACAGGCGAACGAGTGTCTAGCTCGCCATGAGCAAGGGCGAGCACAGATGATGCTCGGTAATCCATATCCTTGCAAGAAAATCTTCAGTATATCTCTCATTAAATGCATCCAAATCTCTTAGAGAGGAGGTGAATAGCCTTTTAAAAAATTTCTCTCAAAAACCTTGCTCAGCAGCAGTTCTGTCAGAGTTCTGAAAATGAACAGTAAGCTTGCAAACATGCTATTTTGTGCAGTAAAAATATTTTAGACAACAAGTTTGTGAAAACTTGTTTTAGTAATTTGTTTAATGGCTAATCAGTGGAGTTTTTCAGAAAAGTGGTTTACAAAGAAAGATATCAAGGTAAAGCACACAGTGATATAGAGAGGTTACTCTATTTGCTAAGCTTCGATAGATTTCATTAATGATATTCAGAGTGATTACAAATAGATCAACCTTTGTTTGATAGGATTACCAAAGAATGGCTTGCAAATCTAGTATATCGATCTAACAAATCCTAGTGACTAGTGTTTGAGTGTGTAAAGAGAAAATATCCTAATGTTCTAACACTCTTTGATCTAAGCCATGTGTGAATGTATTTTTGACTGATGGCTTTAGATTAATTACAAACTCTCATAAATTACAAGACCAAGAAGATAGAATGAAAATAATGTATTGAATTTCTTTTAAGGATTTGTATAAGCACTTGTGAATATCTTCAAGGATTTTGTGCTCTATTCTCTAGATGTGAATAAATCTTGTGTGCTCTCAAATCTGTAGTGATATTCAAATGTCTCAGTGATTTATACCACGTTAAGCTTGAGTCCTTCTTTTATCACTACTAGAAAATGCTAAAATAGCTACGGAAAAAATAGCTACGGATGGCTTCCGTCACTAATTAGCGACGGAATCCGTAGCTAATGGCCCAATTTACGTCGCTAAAATGTCCCCTCGAGTCAATTGAAGGTCAAAGAAATAATCAACGGAAACCTTCACTAAATTCCCGCAATTCCGTCGCTATTTGAGCATTCCGTCGCTAAAATTAGGTTATTTAGCGACAATTTCCGTCGCTGTTTTAATATTTTCGTCGCTATTTTTTTTTGAATTTCGAAAATTGCAGCGCCCTCTTCTTAGTCTCCTCACCTATCCTCCCTCTCCCTCACTCACCCTCGACTCCCTCTCCTCTCCCCTCTCGCTCTCGCTCTCGCTCTCCCGACCCTCTCACTCCGGCGAAGGTGCGGCAAAGGCTCCTCCACAGCACCGGCGAAGGTTCCTCTCTCTCTCTCTCTCTCTCTCTCTCTCTCTCTCTCTCGCATACACACACATAACATTATAATCACACACGCGTGCGCACAAACACACACTGCTCGTAATCCTTGAGTAAATCCTACTTCTTCTGCAGAGCCCTGAATCTCGAGTCTGGTCCAATCTGCGTACATGGCCTCGTCTTCCAATGCTTTCTTCGCCAGCATCTCCTCTTTAATCTCAGCGTCAGTCATTATCGCCTTCCCTTTCTCCTGTCTAATCTGCTTTTGCCTATCATAAGCCCCTTCATCAACAAGGTCTGTCAAACTTGCCTCCAGCCCATCTTGCTCCTGTTCCCTTCCTTGTGCGGCCGCAGTCTGAGGATCCTTTGGTGCACCATTCACGCTTGTAGCAGCCATTACTTCTCACAAGATAGCCGGCTAGGATACTTTATCAGCAAACCTTCCCCGCAACGGAACTACTGTTCTTACACAGAAAATCCACAAGCACCACGAACACGGCGACCAACTCCTATCTGCCCTGCTACTGCTCCTCGCACCTGCAACCTGTAATCAGCTTCTGCTCGCCAACCTCTGTTACCTGCCAAAGATGAACACCCGTTACTGAGCAGGGAGGTGATCCCTGCCAAACAGCTCCGGCATGATAATCAGTGCCTAACAATCCAAGGAATCACAGGAGGGGAGTTTGGGCTTATAAAATGCGTATCTTTGCCTACTGGGTAGGGCTCTTTATATAGTGCCTGAAGTGATAAGCTCCAAGGTGACCAGATCTGGTAGGAGTCTGCTTCCCCCACGCCAAACAGCCTATATGCACACTCCTTGTGTACTTTTAACTCCTCACGCCTACACCAACAGAGTCATGATAATGTAGAGTTCTAGTCTGATCCCGCTTCCATGCCTTAGAGTCGTGCCCTAGACTGAGTCCTAATGGATATCAAACTGTGCCGAGTTGTGCCGAGACCATCATTCTCGGCACGTTGTCAACATACTCGACCAACAGCTAACTGGCCCTACCTGTCATCCTGATGCCTATTTATGATTGCCAAGGCTCGGGCCGAGCCTCTCCTATGCTCGGCCTGCTCGCCAGAGTACATGGAAAATATGGTATCTACATAGAGTATATGAATTTAGGTGAGAGATGGGACAATCGGTGCCGTTGAAACTCTTGAACTCGGGCATCTTAAACTTCTGAGGGAGAATGGCCATATCTTGAAAGCTTAAGGCTTGGAGATTCACACCATCCTCGTTCATGAACTTAAGGAGCGTTTCTCTCAACTCTTTGACTTCCTTTTCATCCAAAGTCAAAGGAATTTGAGCATGAGGGACAAGCGGGGCATAAGGGACCATATTTCCATTCCCATTCCAATCACCACCTCTATAGTTGTTGGCGTTTAAGGCACTAAAGTTTTCATTCATCGGGAGACCTTCATTTGTAACGAAAGGGGTAGTCAAATGGTTCGGCCCATTCACCATTCCACCTAGCCCCAAGTGGGCATTGTTGCGAGTGTCATTGACCCCATGTTGAGGGACATTTGTTAGGATTTTATTCTTTTTAGATTTGATTAATTTCCTCAAAACATTTTTAATAATAATGTCTATTTATCACGTATTCAAGCCTATCAATATAAATGGACATTTAACAACTTGGTACTTATAAAACAATTTTTCCATGGCTATATAACAGGAAGGTATCCGTTCATACTTATCTCAAAGGTAAAGAAGTAATTTTACAAGGTTAAGGTATATGTCGAAAGCCTTACTATCAGAAGGGTTCCGTTCTCTTGTAACAGAAGACTTCGACACTAAAGGTTACCGACAGAGGGTTCCGTTCAGAAATTTCAAGCGCGTAGTCAAATTCCCCTTGCACTCTCTCTGCAGATTTGAATTTGAACATCTTCTAGAAGAAGCAACGGTTACAAGGACACTTGTCATCATTTGTACAGTCAGTACAATCATTATGGCACAAAGAATCTAGCTACAACGTTGGACAGAACAAAAAGACAAAACACAGTACAAGACTCTCAACAAACCAAGTCAGCTTTTAACACGTGTCCAGAGATAGATCCCCTGAAGTCCTCCGACACACTAAAGATGCCTATAAATAGAGATGGACTTCATAGCTTTCAAACTGGTTGATTATTCTGAAGTTGCCGTTACTCTGCCCAAGAGAGATTTGATTTTTAAGTCTTCGTACTTCTGCAATCAGGTCACTCCTGATATATAGGAAATTTATAAACCCAACCCTCACTGTTACTAGCTAAAAATCACTTAGTATTTTGTTGTAATCATCAAATACTTAGGTAGGCCTCCCTCACTAAGATCCTAGGAGGCCGTTTAGTGAATTGTAAACACACACATGATTGTATACACTTAGCTGCACACACTCACAAAAACACAGGTCACTTGCTTGGCTTGAACTCTGTTTAGGAGTGTTCCGACTTATCTTTTCTTTCTTGTAAACGCCTACAGCTCAAGTTTGTTGTTGTCTGACACTTGTAATAGGGAACATCATCAGGATGTCCCACTAGCGGAATACCTGTAGAGACCTTAGTAGGGTAGAATGGGCCGTGAGTTAAATATTCTGGCATTCTCTTGTCCAAGGACCATAGATATCTTTTGATTCTAATTTTTCACATAGAAAAATGTTGTTCATTCGAAACAGGCACAAGGATAGCATTTAGAGCCATTGGATCAGACATCTTAGCTATGAGGCTAAAAGAAAATAGTTTTCAAAAATGCTTGTCTACTCTAATACCAATTGTTGGTCCCACTTAGCTCAATATAGGCTAGTAGGGGGGTAAATAGTCTGTTAAAAATTGTTTCTTAAAAACAGATTACTTATAAAAACTCTCACCTTGACTTAATGAAGGGGTTTGATGCAACGGAAGACTTGTGAGTTTAGTAAGTAAGATTGTTCTGTTTTGAGAAAAAGGATTTTGCTTGTGCTAATGATTCGGAGGACTTACAGAAACAGAGTTCTCTGATCCTTAAAGATTTGAGACTGGCCAGACAGTAATGTAAATCACAAATAGAAAGGTAAAGGCAGAAAGTAAATCACACAAGTATTTATAGAGGTTCACCAATAAATTCGCTAGTCCTCTACCAAGCTGGTCAGACTTGGATTTCTGAGAGAGATCCACTGTATATCCTATGCCGCTGGAGAGATCATGATCAAGCCTGAATCAGAGTGGTCCAAAGAGGACAAAGTGCTAGACTCTTTGGACAGAAGAGCTAATCACATACTATTGTTGCTGTTCAAGACTCTTCTTTTGAATAGATAGTTATGTGTGAAACTTGCCAAAGAAATCTGGGATGAGATTTACGAGTACTTCGTGGTGATGAAGCCTACAAGGACAACAAGTTGTACAACTGCATTCTTTCCTTTGACACCTTCAAGAAGGACGTAAAGGAGACTTTCAGAATCTGCCAGAATCGCTTCACCAAGGTAGTTAATGACTACAGAGCTCTTGGTAAATTTTATACTACTAAAGAAATCAATATGAGATTTCTGAGTTGTTTAGGAAGTGCTTGGCATGTAAAAATTACTTCTTTAAGGGATTCAAAATATTTGAATGTAATGACCCTGAAAAATCTAATTTCAAATCTCATTACATATGAGAGTGAGCTCAAAATGCTTCAGGAGTCTGAAAAATACATGAAAACTCTTTCCTTACATGCACAGCCTGAGTCTTCCTCAAGTATTTTGAATCTGTCAGATGACTCTAACGATGAGGATGATGAAACTGCTTTTATGGCCAAGAAGTTTCCTAAGTATAGGAAATTTTATAAAAACTTTGTCATCCCTAGTGCTTATTCCTCTCTAACCATTGAAAGAGTTAAAAGAATCAACACTTATCCATGAGATTTTTACTATTTGCAAGGGAGTGATCAACAATATATGTATTAAAATACCATGAATTGCATACTTTGTAAAGTAGAGAAGTGTAATGAAAGGGATTAAAGTAGAATTCTAATCTCAAGATTAAGCTTCTTTGTGCCTTTTAAGATGTTAGTCATGAAAGGGGGGCAAATCTAAGCAAATTTATCC